>JAQFZX010002951.1:0-15251 GCA_034682405.1 Hydroisotoma schaefferi | reverse complement strand
TTAAAGAAAAGAACGAACGTCAAAAATTGCATTACAAAATATGAGTTAGATCCCTGTATGCTATCCGGTTCCCAACAGTGATCAGAATTAAGTGGGGTTAACAGGCAGATTGCTGAATTATGTCCGAGAAACTTCCACCCTGAAATACTAAAGCGATCGAGATGGACAACAACTTATTTTATTGCTACTCTTTATTATCTCAATAATAGCGATAAGTGACAAAGCATACATTTCCGCTAAATAATTGTTAACACTAAAAGGAAAGAAAGAATAAGATGAGAAACTAGTCACGTCTAAATAATTTAACAAGTAAAAATTCATTAATTAATTTACACCCAACCTACAGTATTTCCTGTCAATTTCCTCCCAATGATTACGAATACATCCCTTTGACTTTAGATTGAACTCTGATCACGATGACCAACTCTGAACTCTTGGGTGTGGGTGTACTCCAACCTTTTTTATTCCTACAAACCCTGAAGAAGCAGACTTTCCAGCCCTCCACAACATCTCCAACAACTACTCCGATCATAGACCTAGCAAGTCTAACAAAGGGCCACCCCTGATGTTTCTGATAAACCAAAACCTCCGTTAGAAGTACCAAGGTAGCGATGGCTAGAAGGGTCCCGGTCACTGCGAAAAACTGACCCTGATGACCCATAGTAATTAGGGAACTCTCCCGAGTCCAAGTATACTTCAACCACTGAGCAAAAATATTGACAGTTTCAATTTGAGCCTCCTTAGTAAAACCCTCCCAGAAACGTCGGAACCCATAAGCAGAAATCTGGTGAAGAGTTGTAATCAATTTCTCCTCCAAGTTGCCACTAACGGATGTATAGTACATGACGGGTGAGAGATGTTCCGGGCATAATAGACAATAGTAAGAGTTACCCGTTTTTAATTGGTAGTCATTAAAACGGGTAGAATGCTTTGGGGAAGGGGGCCAGTTGCCTGCTAAATCATCCCCACTATCCTCCCCCTCCTGTTGATACAGAAATACCTGTTTTGATGACCGGAACTCCTCAGAGTATTTTAATCCAAGTAGTATGTCGCTGTCTGTCATCTGCTGGAGTTGACCTTGTCGCTCAGGTGGAATATTGTATAATTCCAAGAGTAGTTCTTCAGATAGTCCATAGTAGGTCAGGATGTAGCCTTGTTCAAAGAAATCCCCCAAGGTTTGTAGGGGAACGGGTTTGAGGGGGACGAGGATATTTGTGGTTATGTAGTTTTCATAAAGGGACATGAAGATCACGACAGTGAAGGAGAGAGGAACGAGCAAATACTTGAACGAACTGCATCCCTGGCGGAAAACAATCAGGATGACGACAAACAATATATTACCAAAGGAGGGGCGTCCTTCCTCCTTTTTTGGGTGTGGTCGAAAATGTGTAAGGAGTTTTATGGTGAGAGCTACTCCGATACAGGTCACGACGCAGCCAACCCCCACATCCCAACTGAAAGGGAGGATCCAGGAGGTCAAGGGGACAACGGCGGGCGTCACGGGCGTGTTGCAGTAGATGAGTCGACCATAAACGGTCATATAGGGGAGAAGTCTATTGACGTCCACCAAGTTCCAAATGAGGGCTAAAATGGCCGGGTCAAAACTGTCCACCCAGGCTGCTTTACTCCTTTTTTGTAATTCTTCCAGCCGATTCCGAGTTACGTATTTCAATGAGAAGTTGTAGACTTTGGAGGCCAAGTCCATTGAGAGGTAGGAGTAGTCACAAGTGCGGCGTGTTTCGAGCAATTTCATCTTCTCTTTTTCTACATGACGGTCATGACCCTCTTGGGCTCCGAGCAGGGTCCTTTGTTTTAACCAAATCCAGACATCCCTAGAGCAGAGCTCGGCCGATACACCGCTGCTCTCTGCTAATTCCGTGATAAAATTAATTGTAAGGCTCTTCTTATTCCAACTTTGGGTAGCTTCGGGAAGTGTCTCTCTTAGGGAGAGCGGATTTGCTGAAAAAATAGTGAACTTGTCGGATAATTTGTAGAAATGTTCCCTTGTGTTGGATCCAGGTGAATGACAGAGGAAGCAGTAGTAATGAGACGGAATGGGGGTCAATCGTGTGGAGGGGAATTGTTGACCTGATGACCTTTCCTGGGTGATCCAATCAAGGAATACCCGTACTGGTTTTCTACCCACCCCTAAAGGAACATGAAAGTGGTTCTGCCTCTCTTGGTTTCCGGATTGTGATTGTGTTCTTATAATTATGAACATATTAAAGGGTCCTGTCCTATAGGCATACTCCGAGTGGTGAAATATTAATGCTAGAAACATCTTGTCAACCTCCGGACCTTCTAGGATGATGTTTATTGAGCAGTGTTCATAGAAGAAGGGTTCTGGTTGGGTTACGTCGAAGGATTTAGAGGTTGAGACCCTCAAGGTCCACGGATTAAGGGATGGGAAACGGTTGGAAGAGAGAAGTTCTTCACTTATGTCCTTCGTACCTTGATCATTATTGAACTGATGGAGGTGGAGGGTGCAACTTTTCTGCTGTACTTCCCGTCCTAAACTGAACCGCTGTTTCGGCTCAGAATTATCACCCCTTTGGCTATTATTTATTACGATTATTAGAATTAATAGAACCTCTCCACAACCACCCCTTCTTTTTCTTAAGGTTGTAGACATTTTTCCAGTTCTGCACCTCTCCTTAGATTAAGCATGAATGACAATAAGTGAAGGTTGAGCTAAAGATAAGAAGGCAAGATATTGCCTAACGCCCGCATTTATTGTCAGAATAGTCCAGAACCTTCTTTATAGTCCGGTCTAAATAATTAATTGAAGTGGTAGGTGGGGGATAGTGAAGCTTATCTACATTTTGGACATCAAATACCTAATTGTGGGGCTTGGCTGGGAGCAAAAGAGTATTGTAAGGATGGGAGGAACGGTTTTTATTGCATGTTTACTTTTCACGGACAAAATTTGTCCATTGCCTGTTGAAAAGTCAGATATTTAGATGCTGAAAGTGTATAGGGTTCAGTATTTGTAAATTTAACTTGTAAATTATTGATCGGGTCGGTTGGTGGGTTAGCCCCTTCTTGGCTGGATTAAATATTCCCTGAAAAATTAATGATGGCTAGTTTGAATTAATAATAGAAGAAGGACATGACAATGACAAAGGTAGAGGTGGTAGAGTCCAGGCTTGGCATGTTTAATTTGCTTATAGAATCTAACATGCTTTCAACATTTATTATTTTAGTCAGAATATTATGAGGTTAAGTTGTAAACAAAGATTTTATATTACTAAAAGTATTAACATTTAGTTTACTATCACTCCTTTTTATTTTATTGAATTTAAATCAGAAACAAGGGCTGGGTTCCCTTGTGTATTTAGTCATTATTCTGTCTACTAAACTGTATAAAATCCCATCTTTAGATCGGATCTTCACTTATGCAGATTCATTTCTTGGAGATGGAACAATGAGTTGAGTACTAATTGCTTTGGTTAGAAATGGCTCAGGGTTATTGGATTGTTTACCAAATATTATATTAAAAAATATAATTAGATAAGTCGTCCTCCTTTACTAACTCGCTCCTACAAAAATTAGAAATGTTTCCACTGATAAACGCGGAGTTTTTTTTAATGTTAATTCTACGGAAGTAGTTCTTCAAGAGGGGAATTAAATCGGGGAATACAGTAATGCCAAGCACAACTTCCTATTCATTTCACCGGAGGACGGCAAACAAAATCTTAGAGAAGGAAGGGTCCTACCTTTGTGGGTGTGGTCGGAGGTGGGTATGGAGTTTTATGGGTAGAGCTGCCCCAATACAGGTCACGACCCAGGTAACCCCCACATCCCAACTGAACGGAAGGATCCAGGAGGTCAAGGGTACTACGGGGGGTCTGACGGGCGTGTTACATTACAGTAGACGAGTCGACCGTACATGGTGGAAAAGGGGGTAACCACATTCATATATCGTCCTCGTATAATCCTTTTTTGGTCTAGAGGATGCGGGGAATCGATACGGTCCGTCCAGGCGTGGCCCCTCATTTTTTCCAATTCTTGCATCCGACTGCTTCTTATGTATCTCAATGAGAAGTTGGTCTTAACTGAGATCGGAGAGGCTAAATAAATAGTGAATGTATCGGACAAGTCGTAAAAATGTTTGGGAGTGTTGGCTCCAGTGCAACCCCGTCTCCTATCCTATTAATGCCCATCTGGCAATATTGTATCTTATCTCGCGTTCCAAGAGGATAATACCAAGAATATCCTGGAGCAACGCTCATTCAGTTTAACACATCCCAAGAACTCTCTTGTCATTTACACAGCAGAGTCTCAAGCTATTTCTTAATTATTACAAGTATTGATTTCCCCCTTTAGTCAATAAATATTACATTAGTTAATTACTCGCAAACTCTCCCTTTATTCAACCGAAAAGGCTTGCATTCATATTATCTAGCATAAGAACAAGAAGCCAAGATAGTTAGAAGGCATAGAACGGGCAGCGTAAGCAAAGAAACGCTACACCAGGTGAATGGCAAACCCAGCAGCAGTAATGGGACGGAAAGAGTGCGGGGGGATGAGTGGTGGATTTATTGTGACCTAAAGAAACCGCTTTCTCGATCCAATAAAGAAATACCCGAACGGGTTTTCGACTTACTTCTTGAAGAACATAATGGGTTAGCCATTCCTTATGTTGTCCAGATTGGGGGTGTCTTATAATTATGAATATATTATAACGTCCTACTCCAGCAGCATACGGTGAGTAAAAAAACAGATCGAACAGCAGATAGTCCGATTTTACCTCGAGTCCTTCTACGATGATGGTTATTGAGCAGAATTCATAGAAGTATGGCACGACTGGTTAGGTTCCGTAAAAGTTTTGAGAAGGTATGGCCAATATGGTCCACGGATTTTAAGAACCACCCAAACGACGACGGTTGTCCTATAGAACTTCTTTACTAATATGTCCTCTGTTGTTGGATCGTAAATGAACTGATGGAGATGGAGGGTGCATTTCCTTTCCAGGACTTCCTGTCAGAGGTTGAACCTTCCTTTTGGCTCAGAAACGTTTTCACACCCAAATTAATTACAATAAGAATAAATAAAATCTCTCCACAATAACGTCTCAAGCTGGTTGTCATATTTTCAGTATTAAGAGCCTCCTAAGAGGGTGACGAGCGGAATGGGAGCGGAGGATGTCCCCTTACCCTTATTTATTTACTTTGAATCATTTATCCAACCTTCGTTCTATTTTTGTCCAAACGGTTGAGCCAATCTGAGGGATGGATGAAGCTTATCCTGTTATAAATCCAATTTGAATTGAAGAAAGATGATGAGAGTTTGATGGAAAAAGCTATTTCATGAATAGATGGAAGGAGAGGGTTTGGATGGCTGGAAATGTTGGGTTCTGTGTGTTTGTGATTTTAATTTTAATTTAGGACATTGCAGTTATTGATCGGGTTTTAATGGTTGGTTGGTGAATTATATAACATCCTGTAGCTAGATTTATTAATTGGTAATTGAAAATAATTGAGGTCGGTATTAGTTGGATGGGAAGTAAAGGACAGACACAAGGGAATACCTCACAACCAACCCTTTGTTTGGTATGATACTAAAACCCATATTAACATTTATTACTCTAAAGAGAATACTCTTGAGGGAAAAACAAGAGGTTTAATTCTTTTATTACCAAATGTAACTGTTTATCCCGTGCTTTTTATTTCATTGAACTTCCAATAGAAATGAGAGTTTAATATTATGTGTATGGATTTAACAAAGACCGTGAAGTGAATGAATGGGTTAGGGTTTGTCATTTGATTGACTACTTTCTGACTAAATAAGGTTCTTCTGGACATGAGTTTCAAGGAATGTAGATACAGATTCTGACACAGTTTCCTCAAAGATGAATCCTCCATCTGCATGGACAAATAAAATACCATGAACAGATCTACGTTTATTAACATTTCTTATAAACAACTTCTAGGTTTATTGTGATAAAATCCCATCATCCCATGTGTATATATGTGATTTACTGTTATCTAGTCAGTCTAGCATTCAAACAAATGGCTGTCTGTACCCAAAATAGTAAATAAAGTCACAGTAAATTACATAACGTCCCGACCAAATCACTCTTCTAAACCCAAACCCGTAAAACAATCCCACCACTCACAACCCCGGTGTGATAATCCCTACTTATAAAATAATTATTATTGCTGTTTCTAAACTTATAAACTTTACTGTGAAGTCTGACAATGCTCGGAAACTCGCTAGCACCTATCCCAGCCACGCCCCTTTTGACCTTCGTCCATGACCCCGTTACTCAGCAGCTACTGTAGAGATCCCCGTAACCACCGCATACGTAGACAACCCCTGCATCCTAATCCTAATCAAACCCTCCAGTAGTTCCGGAAACCCATCAAAAATCGATATCAACATCTCATCACCCAGAAAGCTGTCCTTATTAATCCTCCTCAAATTGGGAAACAAGACACTAAAGTTTCACATCTTTCGGGATAAAATACACAGCATCTCGCAATTGCTATTGCTCCAACTGACTTGTAAAAGTTTCAAAATGTGATGGGAAGATGGTCAAAGGAACTAAGTTATTGGAGACATAATCAAAGTATGTTCTCTGCCAGGAAGTCTACTCCCGTTGCTCCTCATGTGGGTGTCACAGCCCATAACCGCAACCATGAGGGGGTACGTGGGGTACAAATAGCGTTAAAGGATAGGAAGGGGTGTGCCTAGGAGAGCTTGGCAGGCAGAGCCCTGTTTAACATATAAAAGATAGGATTTTTCAAGACTTCCAGTAGGTTTATTTTAAAATCCGTGGATACAATGCACCCAGTAACCCCCCTGGTTGCACCTATGTCATAATAACCTCCACTGAATTCTAAATAGTTCTAGCTGCCCAAGGCTTTGTAAGTCGGAGAAACTTTGGACAGAGTTCCCATGCGTTATTTCCAATCTCCTCAACTTCCCCTGGAGACTTTGAATTCGTCTGACTCCAAAATTCACGGTCATTTCCTGCAATTTTTGGAGCAATCGCAAGAATTATTTTTCCCTTTTATGAAAGCTCTTCTGGGATTTTATTCATTATTATGCACATTACATTACATTGCATGATTAATTTATTTATTAGTAATACCATTTATCCTGATGGTGTTTCATTCTCAATCTGCAACCTAAAACCTCAAATTATAATTCAAAAGCTGTGCAAAAGCGTAAAAATAAAGGTTAAAAAATATGAGCTTGTTGTCACGGAAGACAGACGGTTTAAAAACGTCATTCTCATCAAAACGGAAAGCTCAAACGTGAGGGATTTGGAGGAAACGATCCACTTAAGAAATAAAACCCGTTTGATGAAACAGAACACCTTGACACGCATTTATTTTAATGTATTATACAGATTAAAGCTGAAGGGTGTAGGGTATAAGCATACAGGACCTAATTAAGGGACAGGAGGAGCACTTTGAGGTCAAATCGGTCTCAATTAAAAATGGAAACCCCGAGGGAGTCAGCAGTGGAAGGACTGGAAGAAGTGTCATCCATAAATAATCCGTATAATTTTAAAATAGAATGAGGTATAAATGGATGGAATCTGGAGGATGCAAAGTGGTGATTCTTGTTTTCAGATTAATATCAGAAGAGGATGAGACGTCCAGCTATGTCGAGGCTGGTTTGCGAAATCCAGTTGTGAGGATATAAATCTCATATTTGGTTTTTTTTGAAAACTATGGATAGTTTTGGCTACTTTATCTGTTTCAGATTTTGGAAAGGATATTCTCAAACTTGGAAGTGTGTTGTATGAAGGATTGTCGACGAGTTTGCAAAACCTGGAACCGAGTAGCCACCCCCTCGTTTAATAGAAACAGTCGACTGGTCATTGTTGGAAATGAGGATGGCTGTAAAAAACTGAGTTTGTTGAATGAACTAAAAGAAGGGAGGATTCCCCAGGGACGGAACTTCAGTCTGAGGGATCTAAAGCCTTCCCACCTAGGCCTACTAATTGACAAACTAAGTAGCAGAGTCCAAAGTCTCCATCTTCAGGTAGCACCTTGGGGTCAAAATATGTCAGGGTTTTAACGGGGTATTAGAGTTTTTCGACCCCGTTAGCCCCGAAGTTTAAGGTCTTAAAACCCGGCGTTTATCGTTCCCTGTCAGGTCCACAAACTAATTCCTACTAGGGCTAGACAAACGTTGCCCATACGACCGACGGAACGGGCGTTTTCGGGCAGTCTGCCCCTTCCTTTTTTGGAATCCTTGGATGTAAATTATTCCGAGAATATGTATTCGGGAAGCGGGGAACGGATGAGGAAGTCTGCCTACGATCTGGCCCAAATGCTCAACCGATCACCCAACCTCCGATCTCTCAAAATGCAAATTGGTTTAACGGATAATACTGGTAGTTTTTGGGAAATAGTCCTAGGACTGGGAAGGCTTAGGCTGGATAAACTCCATATTAAATGCTTCGAAAACATGGGCGCTGAGAGCTTAGAAAGCCTGCGAAGATTGAATCTGGAGTTGAAAGAGTTTAGACTGGACGGACGCTGGAGGCCGGAAGGGAATCTGGTTGAGGCTAACGCTGTCTTATTCGAGTTTATCCGAGACCAAAGTCCCTGGCTGGAGACGCTGTTTCTTCGAACAAAATGTTTCATCCATGCAGCTATATTCCTCACTCCCATGAATAAACTAAAGCATCTTGAGATTCTTAATATGGAAAGTTTACAAGGGGATAGCATCATTCCTTTACTGAACCAGCTCCCGAGCTTGGAAAGTCTGAGCGTTAGTGGGAGAAAGATGGTCTTTTCCGTCGTGAAGCGAAGCGACTCTTTTGAGGAACTTGTTTTTCAAAATCTGAAGGATTTGAAAGTGAACTTTGACCTGATTGACCCAAGGTTCTGTACCGTGATTGATAAGGAGTACTGCCCCCCTTACATGTATGTACCCAAAATGTTCCCAAATCTGAAGAAGCTTTCCTTCCACATCTTCTCAAACGCCCAACTCCTATCCTGCATGAAGGAACTACGGGGAACGGGGATAGAGGAACTGGAACTGAAGCTTATACGAACGCTGGAGGATTCAGAACCTGGAAAGAAGGCTGTGGGTGTGGTCCTCCCACCCTGGTTCTCCCAAACCCCCTGCCCCTCCTTTAACAATTGGAAACGTACGTAGTTCAGTTTAGTTCTCTATCATTTCTTCTCACAGGATTGAGTAACTTTGGTATGATTTCAGAACTGAGGAAGATGAAACTGCAGTTTGAGCGAATAGTCCCAATCACCCATGTCTTTGAGATTCCACTAGAGACATTTTTACCCAAGGGTCTAACCTCCTTGGAACTAGTTGTCGGAGGAAACAGTGTTTTTCAAAAGGGGGTTTCCTGCAGTCGGATTCGGGTGGATTGTACCTTCCTTCTCAATATCCTCCAAGGCCTCCCTCTCCTTATCCAGTTCAAGTTGGAAGGGATGAGTACCCTTTTGGATATGGATGGAAACAGAATATACATGGGCACCTTCGTGCAGCGGATTAGGGATGATCCCTTCATCAATCCACACTTGTCCGTCCAAACTAGCTGGTTTGCTCCACAAGATTCTTAAACTAGAGACAACTATTCATTAATTTGGGACAAAAGTAAGGGGAAATGAGGTTCGGGACCTTATAAACAACAATAATTATCTTGTGCTAATAATAAATAAAGAGTAATTCTATCTGGAAACATTGTCAACTCTCACGGTTGGTTGGGTTGGTTCTTATGTTGTTTATAGTTGTCCTCATCTGTGCTTTTTTGTTAAATCAATGCATACCGTATGATATTTTGTCACTATCAGGTAGGCATTTTGGGACGCTTTATATTATTCGCAGTTCTGCAATTTCTGATCTATTATTTCTAACAGTGATAAGAGGAAGTAGGAATATTTTGTCTGGTCCAGGTCAACTGCCGAATGGAAAGGGAAAGGAGGGTCATTAGGTCACGAGAAACGTGAGACTACAGGGTTTTTAACTTCTTGTCAATCATTAATCAATCAGGGCATTATTCCATATCTAATACTAATACTATTTCATAACTGCTAACCTTTAGAGTACGAACATTATAAATATAACACCAAGCCAACCAAAATAAACGCTGGTAATTAAAAACCAAACAACCTTATGGGTTTCGTATCCCTTGTAATAAAATTCTGTAGAGTATCCATCAAATAAAATTTTACTGCATAGTTTAACTGATAAAAATGTCAGTTTCGGGACCTTCAGGAAACGCTTTGGAGGAGCCAACTTCCTCTGACCCAACTCCAGCGTCCGACCCAACTCCAGCGTCAGAACCAACTCCAGCATCCGACCCAACTCCAGCGTCAGAAGCTCCCCAGCCCGACGCCCCTCCAGAGCCCGTGAAGCCTCTGCACTTCAAAGGGAAGAAGTTCAAGCCGGAAGAGATAAAGTTCGGAGGTCGCGATGCCGCGATCGCGCTCGCAGACGGGGAAAGCCACTCGAAAAAATGGTTTACAGCGCAAAAGATGAAGTTCAACCAAAAATGGGCGAAACCAGTCCCCGCTACGCGTAAAGCGATGAAGTATTCCTCCCATTCGTACTACACCAACCTCTGGGCTGAAGCGCAGGTCGAACTCCGAGAAATCATCCGCGACGAACGGGCGCGCGGCTCCGTAAGCGGAAATGATAGGAAAGCAATGTTTGAAATCCTTAGCGAAGTCTTTTACCAATATCTAAGCGTATTTAAAAAGATGGACGAGACGTATGACCAAATCGCCCATCCGCAGGTCACTTTTTACCACAATTTTGACCTTATTTTACTCCAGCGATCGTAATTGGAAATGCTCTACTTATTTTAGAAACGACTGCTTATCCGAAACCTACTGGACCTAATTATAACCCGGATGCTGGAGATAAGAGTGGGCTTGGTTGCTACAGAAAACTCCGAGTATTTTTACCTAGACGAACTAGCCTATCTTGAGAAAGTAGCTCCCCCCGAGGTGGAGATCCCCATCCCAAAGTACTACTACAATGACCCGGGTCCCGAGGTCGTCCAACGGGAGAAGTGGTTATCTAACATCAAAGATAAGAGCGATAAGGCCGAGAAGGAACGGCTAGAAAGGGAGAAACTAGTTGAAGCCAAGGCCCAACAGGGTGACGATCGGTGGAACCTTGATGACGATGACACCAGCACCCGCATGGGGGACGAGGATGACTACGTCTCCCACGACGATATGATCAAAATCCAGACAATGGAACGAGCTCGGCAAGGGAAATTGAGGTATCTCATGGCCAAGTTCATCTACGACGACGAACACGCCTCCCACACCAAACGAACCAAGCCAAAGGTCATTCTTATGGACACTGTTAAGGCCGTTATTATCATACAGGTCGGTATAAACATCCCTTCAAACGCTTCCAGCGTCTCCAGAGTCTGCAGCGTCTCCAGCCTTTAATATTCCTATTTGATATTCTTTTAGAAACTGGTACGAGGGTTCCTGGCTCGACGGAGGGTACGTCAAATGCGAGACGAAGAGTTGGAACTCCTAGGTCTCCGATGGGCAACTCCTGGTGACCAAAACGCTCGCGGTGAAGCTAAAATTAAGTGCAAGAAGGATGACGATGACCTAGAAAAGGCAAGGGAGCGGCGACGCTTCGTCCGAAGACGGAACCAAGTTCTTTATGAAGAAGCCCAGGTCACTATTCACGAACGGTTACGACTTCTAGAAGGACCCGATATGGCTGAGCGATTTAAATACCAACTTAGGAATTGGCTACTTGACGTTAAGGAAACTACGGGGAAATTACCCGAAATTCCCAAGTTTGAAGCTGGAGGATCCCGATTCTTCATCTGTCCTAATAGCTTATCCGAAGAGGTCAGAGTTCAAGTCTTTTTATACCAAAAATGTAGCCTATTTGAACTGTATTTTTTGTAGATGCTGGAGAAAGGGAAGGAAGCGACGGATAAGGAATATGCCAAACTGAAGAAAAAAGAGCGTAAAAAGGAGAAGGAACGTAAGAAAAAGGAGAAGGCGAAGGAGAAGGCTAAAAAGAAGAAGAATAAGGGAAAGGTCGAGGTCGGAGTTCCAAAGTTGGACCCACCCAAACAATTTGAAGAGATTATTGCCGCAAATATTGAGTACAATAAAGTCTGGAGAGGAAGGGATGAGGCTCATAATCCTGAACAAAAACACGAGGAAAGGTTCATTATTCATGAGAAGCGTCGATTGGTTGGGGAAGAGGTCAGAGAGCAGGTTGACGTCGTCATTAAGGCCGAACTTGTACTTTTAAAACAGGCACTTGCAAAAAAGAAAAAGGGGAAGGGGAAGAAGGGCAAGGGAAAGAAAGGGAAGAAGGGGAAAAAAGGTACGAGGGGGTACAAATAAAATTAAAGGACATGAAGAGGGTACAATGTACCGTTGTACCCCCCTTGATGGCGCCTATGCTAATTATACCATTCTTATTCTTGCAGGAAAGGGTAAAGGGAAGAAGGGGAAGAAGGGGAAGAAAGGGAAAAAGAAGAAGAAACGAGGGAAGGACTTGACCCCGGATCGCAGTATAGAGTCCCTCTTCGAAGAGTTGCTGAATGCGGGTATAATCCGTCGCTACCCTCACGTCCGGATTGATGACCTTGTTGGGTCCTGCAGTTTAATTAACGGAGAGATTCGAGCCTTCTTCCAAAATAATTCGGTGGATAAGAAATTAGACGAGGAGAGGCCGATGCCCGGGGATGCCAATCCACTCCCGACTTTCGGGGATATCAAACGAGCTATTAAGGACATTTGTATTTTACCCATGGGATCCAAAGCCGTTCATGAAAACAGTCCTCTAACAAAATCCGTCCTTATAGTTGGACCTCCAGGGTCAGGGAAAAAGACTTTGGTCAATGCTATTTGTACAGAACTGAGAGCCACGCTTATTGACCTCAGTGCGGTCAATATTGCAGGTCAGAGTTCATTCCAAATGCCTCCTCCCCTGTATTAACAATTACCACCTTCATTTTACCCCTTTAACTGATAGCTTTATTCTATAGGGAAATACCCTGGAAAGCCTGGACTAAAGATGTTAATGCATCTACTGGATAAAGTTGGACCGCAGCTCGTCCCATTAGTAATTAAAATAAATGATTGTGAAAAAACGTACAGGAAGAAAGTTCCAAAGGAAGAACAGAAACTGGAACCGAAAAGGTTGAAGAAAGCAATGGGGAAGTTTCTAAAAGGGGTTGTTCCAGGAGATCAATTACTCCTTATCGGAACTTCCAACGAACCCTGGGCCTGTCCTTTCAAAGTAACCCTTATAATTTATTTAACTACCCCATAGGCGCAACCAGCGTGGGTACAAGGGTACATTGTACCCACTAGTTTCTTAATGTACCCACTAGAATTTTAGAAATGCCCTATCCTTTACATATTAAACAGGCTCCACCCACCCAAACTCCTCCCTATCCTTTAATGTTTTTGTACCCCCACTGGTACCCACTCGTGGTTGCGCCTATGAACTACCCCCCCCCCTATAAACCTCTGTAGGTTCCCCTGTATTTCTTCTAGTTGATGAGGAAAGACTACCAAAAGGTTATCTACATACCGAAGCCGGACTACGGGACTCGGATGGAAATCTGGCGACACTTCCTGATCCCGCATGCCGAATTCATGCATCATGATGTCCACTTTTCCCTCCTGAGTAAACTGTCGGACGGATGGACGATGGGGTCAATGAAACGGACGGTGGACACGGTCATAAAACAATACAAACATATGTTGTCGGAGGACCTGAAGGACCGGAAGTTACGGGAGGAGACTCCGTGGATGTTGATGAAATCTGGTGGGAAGAAGGTGAGCCAAGTTGGACGGAAGTTGATAAGGATGGACCAATTATTATCTGAACTCAGCAACTGGGACCCTGTATTCTTGGAACAGGAAAAAACGTGGACCAAATGGTGGAATAAGACTCCTCTGCAGAAGGCCAGACTCTCCCTACAACTTGGGGGTGGCAAGAAGGACAAGAAGGGCAAGAAGGGGGCAAAGGATAAGAAGAAGAAACGTTGATAATATTATAATGTGGGGGGGGTCTTCTAATTAAATAGAGGTAGTAATTAGATATCATGATATAAAAAAGTAGACTCTTTTAGCAGACTAAAAAGGCCAAAATAGCTAGACAATTCATGAAAAATTGTGACATGGTTTGCATTTATTTCTAATTCCAGAAATGGAGAATAAAGCTGATTATCACCTTGAACTTTACCCAATTAATTGATAGCCTGCCTAGCTAAACTAATAATTGGATATGATACGATCTTATCGAACAGTAATTAAAAGCGTGCAATGCGCTAAATAAATGAGGGCGGAAGGCAGACATGATTAATGAGTTGTTTAATCTTGACTTGACCATTAAATATTTAATTGGGTGCTCAAACCCCACTGAACTCTTCATCCATTCCTTCATAATGATTTATTCATTGTTCGTCTAATATATTCCACCCTGATTAAAAAAGTCAAACTGCAAGCGCAAACATCCCCATATTATTATATTAAACTACGCTACTAATAAGCTGAGTCTAAAAGTCAAAACCCTCCTAGCCATAATACACATACTATGTCCATAATAATATGACTGGAAGTAAGTGATCCCCTGGGACAGTGACCCATGTCATCATCATCTTTGTCTAACGGTATAAAAGTTTCATTTGACATAATAAAGCTCACCCGGATTATAGTTACCCACTCCTGGTGTAAATCTTCATGACAAACCGGATTTTTAGCAAATAGACCCCAGGGTCATTTATTACCTCCTTCAACTATTCCTTAACTGACCATATTTCATTCCATTACTAAAGTTCTCCTGAGTAATTCCTCGATAGAAGAAGAGTTGTTGATAACCCTCCATCTCTCATCTCACCCTCCCACGCATCTTACGGGTTTTGTGTGCTAAATTAAACAGCCTTGTGTAGATCCGTCCAAAATACGATTCTCTTGGATTATTATAAATACTTTTAATAACCGTTAAACAATTGTATAGGTTAAAGTGTTTTTATTCTTCTATTCATCTAGATGAAAAATGCATGTGTAAGGAAACCGTATCAGAATCTGTGTCTAGATTCCTTGAACATTGTGTCCTTTTGCTAGGAAATTGTGAATCAAAGGAAAGCATGCGGGGTGGCTCATATCTATCCTGTTTTTGTTAAATCAATACACATAATATTCGGGATGGTAGGTCTAATTTGTATTTTAAATTTAATTAAGTAAAGAAGCTTAACGGATAAGGCCGTTTTTTGGGCCAAACAATCAAAATTCGAAAATATCCCCAAAAAAACCCTTGGA
>JAQFZX010002950.1:0-15257 GCA_034682405.1 Hydroisotoma schaefferi | reverse complement strand
GGGTCAAAACTATTTAAACTTCCACACAAATTCCATGTAAACTTTCCCCAACTCCTTGGCTCATTCTAAAAGCTATTTCTTGAGCTTTCTATTGAGTTTCTTGCAATAAACAATGCAAACACTCCACCAGCAACGGTAACAAACAATGCATTAGCTATTGCAGTCTCCAAACATTGATGCTGAGGTACCTACTAGCTCAGCAATTATAATTTTAACAGTGGAAAAACTTATCGACTGTGTAAACTCTTACATGTCTCTTAAAGTAAAGTTAAAATTTCTAAATTACTTTAATTAGACACATTCTCCATAAAAATGGAATGCCTTTTCTGGATCCCTCCCTCTAAAATTAATCCTCTGGATGCTAGAATCGTATTTGGTATCAAGAAAAGTAATACTGAATGGGATTTACTCGATCCCAAATCGGTAGTTGTAATGACCATGGCTGAATTTTGAATTGGAAATGTCATGATGTTAAAAAAATGACGACAAACCAAGTCCTCGTTTAGCATTAACTTTTACTTTTAACTTGCAATCCTGTCATATATTCTGCCTACTAAACTTGTAGGGATTTACTTGTATTTTCATACGTGATTAAGCCAGCCAGCCCATGTAGTGTTATGCAGTTTACTATGCATATGGGAATGAATGAAAGGGATGATATATTATGCGTAGAATTGCTGTTGAGCTTTGTTGAATTTATTAAATTTTTCATCCATGACTCACAACTCCTTCCTTCTTAGTCCTTACTGGCCATCTAAGTCAGTGTGTGTTATGTGTAAGGCTAAAGTAAACTAAACTAAAACGGGCACTTGCTTCTACTCTGTACGTGGACCTGGAAAAGGCTTTATTTTTATTTATGATGGGATTAGTGGCAGGGGGTCCCCTAAATATTTCACCCTGGATGAAAGGGAATCTAGAACTGAGATGGGATAATGTTGCAAAGTTGACATACTTGTTCTCCTATCTATCTACGTACGTAAGTAAGAAGGCTAAGCGTGTATGTTTATAAAGTTTTGCGATCTCCTGGGCTGAATTACCAGGATAGAATTAAGGTCAGCGTGAGTTGATTTTATATTAGGATTTCGGATGGGGTGAGGTTTTATTAAAAATCTCGGATGAAATCTAAACCCTTCTCGTTAAACTGATCTGCTTGAGTTTCTAGACCAGAAGGAGACCAAGCAACGGGATTGTTTATATCCTAGAGACCACAGGTTATTTATTACGTTGGAAATTAATAAAGCCGAGCGATTACACACACTATTTTAGTGTTACTCTGGTGCGCTTTATTATATCAGCTAGCAAAGTAATTCAATTTACGGATAAATGGCGATGGATAACGGCAAACTCTTCATCCTGTAGCTGGATTTGGCAAACTTTGGAGGAAGATAAACTTCGTACATGAGATTATGTCATTAAGACGAGCGTAATAGTTTTATATTATTTAATGACTTCTTGTTAAACTACCCTGTAAACTAGTGGAAGAAGATGTAATATTAATAGTGCCAAAGCACCCGTCACCAACTTCATGTTGTGGGCTATTTTTGGGGAAGAATTAGCATAATCCGGGAATTCTTGGCTAATAACTCACAAAATATGAAGCCAAAGTTTGGTAAAAACCGGAAAGAAAGCAGGAGCCCAACTTAAGGCTCATAATTCTTTTGTCTCATCCTCAAGATTATCCCATGTGTATTTATTACATAACATTAAAAGGAGTAGTACCTAGTAAATGTTGTGTAGTAAACTACCTCGTTTTATTGGTATTTACTAATGACACTTTAATGTTTCACTTTGGTGAACCAAATGGTAAAAGTTTCCAGGGTTTGCCGATCCATGAGTCTAGACCTCCCATTTCCCATTTTAAGGGAAAGAGCAAAACTGCCACGTTTTACAGCAAAATAGCAAACAATTTCTACAGAAAGCTTTCTAATGCATGGAAAATATCGAGAACCATCATCCGAATCATCTGAACTAAACGGGTTTATATAAATTTTGCGTTATATAAAAATTGAGAATTTTTTTTAACATTCTTTCTAAAACTTCTGCATGTAAGTAAAAAAATCTCAAGATGATTTATTTTACATGTACAGTAATAGCATACGAGATATTTTAATACTATTGTACACCAAGGTTAAGATACATTATTTGCTACAGTTTTGAAGATTTAAAAGTAGAAGTGCTTTTGTAAAGAAAACCACAGGATTCCCACAAACTTTCACACTTGACCAGAAACATGCCACTTGCCACTTCCTCTATTTGAAAAAGTACCACAGCTAGTTCAAAAAGTTGTAAGGATTTGACTTTACATGCATAATCAAACAGTTGAGAGTTAAATCAACTGAACTGGAATAACGTTGTGGTCTTGCTACAGCAAGTTTTGCTGAGCTGAACTCAAAACAACTAAGCAATCTTCTGCACTACCAAACCAAAGAGCAAAACTCGGTAAAGAAAAATGAATAGGTTTTCAAATAATTGCCTACATAAAGTACATACATCTAAAAGTGAACAGAGACGGTTTTCGTACGTTTGACGTGATAAATACCGGACAAAATTTTTAATTTGGAGTATTTCGTAAGCATTAGCTTTGGTTTACTTCTGAGTGAATGAATTCTGGGAACGGAGTAAGTGATTTCGATGTATACATTTTTTAATTGGAATAGTTGTAAGCTTTATAGTGCAGTTTCTTTTGTTTTAATTATAAGATCTAGAAGTAGAGCCTAAATTCCATCTAACAGTCAGTGCGACTGTAACTACTAGAAAATCATCCTCAGTAACTCGTAAGTAAGTTTATCACCAGGATCAAATACACATTTTTTACAAATAAAGTAAGGGATGCTATTTAATTTTGAAGGTTTTTTACGGTGGAATTTAAAGTGCGATTACATGATAATAGTACTACTTTCTGAAGCTGGAAACGGTTATTATTCGAGGGCTGATATTGTAATTCGATGGATTTCTAGCACTTTAACTGCTATCTTCTACTAATGCATACTACTAACCGTCAGCCGCTTTGTCTAACAAAGAACAATTTCCGGTCAATAACCAATGCAATTAAAAATCCCATATTGTATAAAAGGCCCATGTAGCTAACCCCGTAAGCATAAATCAACCGTCTTACAAATAAAGAAAGTTAAACAACAAGACATTTTTAGCTTACAAGGAGTTTTTTCTCAAAAGAAGTTTTCTTAGCTCTAACTTTAGGCTTTGGCTTTATCCATCAATCATCAGCGGGTCTGGGCTTTTCTCAGGCTAATAATCTATCTATCCATCCATTCTTGTTGGCATTTGAGCTATTAGCATAACCCTTAAGCCCTTGTGGCATCTGTAGTTGTAAATCTGTCCACTTCTATTTCCGAACAGATTCCTCTTGTTAGGCGAGTAAAAAACAGTAAAAATTGAACGAACACTACAAGACTGTGTGTCTTCTCGTTTCGTTCGATATCTCCTGTAAAAAGAAAGAAAGAAATAAGTACAGGAATATAGAACCAAATCCACAGAATACACTACTACTATTTATAATGACTCGCTAGAAAACTCGTTAATAAGGAGGAAGAAGAGGAAAGGAACGACCAAAGTCGTAGTTTAGCTTCGTTAATCTCTCTCTAAATGCATGAATACACCCACCGACGGTAAGTACGAACACTGTTTTAAATGTGTTTGGTGTCTCGCTTTATGTACACGTAGGCTTTATCTACCTAACGTACTTTAAGTTCACATTGTGTAGACCTTTAAGGGTTGAAGAGATAGAAAGAACAAATCCAGAGCTCTTTTTTAAACAACTTTGAGTAGAACAATAAGCTCCTTGTTCTCTCTAGCTCCTAAATGATCGAAAAACGTTCTTTTGGACCGAAAAATCCTATCTGGCTTGCCTCACAATCCCGAATCTTTTTTCTTGGTTTCTCATCCCGTCCTTTTAAGTCAGAACAAATAGACAAGAGGCAAGGATCATGAACCAACTTCTCAACTTTGTAGCAAACTTCACCCTCCTGTCTAATGATTAGACTTGTATTGATAACAACCGTATCTGTAGATGTAGTAGTAATAAAAGCTGAGTAGAAATAGGATGCCTTGGATGTTTAGTTTAGAAAATTTTAAATATAATTTTTCAAGTTATTAGCAAAAATTCGGCTCACAAGAATTTGATTTGATTTTATAAGAACCAAAAGTAATGGGATATTTGCGTAAATTATCAAATTTTCATCAAAATAAGGCACCCAATAAATACAAGGCTTAGCTTATAATAAAAGGGATTATCATGTAATTTGAAGGGATAACACGTGCGGAATAAAACAATAAATACAATAAATGAGTAAAACTAAAACCATTTATTTACATTTTTAAACCAAGCTCCCTTTCTTTCCGGGTGAAACCCGACTTTATTCACAAAAGCTAAGCATACAGGCAGACTTTGTGATCTCGGCTGGAGATAGCAACAACCAAACCTCAATACTGAAACCATTACATTACTTCTGTACTTTACACACAAATACGTAAGATGAGGAGTGAGTTCGTTGGGCTACTTGAATGATAAAAAAAATACAGAAGTTGTTCCTCTTGGGGTAAACGATCCAAACAAACCCAAACTAGCAACTTAACTTCTACATAAATGGGTACAAGTGCCAGGCTAGTAGTACTTGAATTTGTATACATTATAGCAAAAAAACCCTCTAACCAGAGAAAAAGCATTTCTTATTCTTTGCTAATCTAAACGACTTGAAACCCACTGGATCTCCAGTTCCAGTTAAAGATATAAATAAAGTAACCATCAAAAATCCATAGGAGAAAGAGACTCTCTATTTACAACCGCCAGTTAAACTGCCATTTCTTGAAGATAAGATTGAGAAAAAAGATGTTTGCTTATTCTAGCAAACTTTTACAAGCCTTCGTTTGTGAAAACTCAGCCGAGTGTTACTCCGGTACGTTTTACGTAGTTCCATAAGGATCTTTTAAGGAATTTAAAGTAATATGCTAATTCTTATGCAACTTTTGACTATGTATTAATTTCTGTAGTAAAATGAGCCTCTTTTAGTGCAACACACAAGAGTAATTATACTATGTTGCATGTATTGAAGTACTTTGGTGGATCTTCCGAGCTCCTAAGTGCCCAAACAGGAACTTCCTTGTTGTATCTTTGATACTTAATGTGTTTAGTAAGAGGGAAATTGTGTAAAAGTTATTCCATTTCCTTTCAAAGCTCCCTTTCTACCTCTAAACATCCTATCTTTAGGTCCATCTTTCTTAAGACGGATGAGGAAGTAGAGAGAAGAAGTTAAAGTCAAGAGTTTTAAAGTTTGTATGAGATAAACCAGACTTTAAACGGTGTACATTTAAAACTTCTAAAGATGGATGAAATACACAGATAGCTACAAACTCCTTGTGGATGATGACGGGTTGCCGTTTTTCTTTGGTAAAATACATGTCCAACTTTTTGCATTTTTTTACTTTCCCTAATGGCTCCATTTGCTTCTTGCGTGGTCATTTAGGCGAGTGAAAAGTTTATTAGTAATAAAGAGAGCCTTTAAAGCATTGAGTTTGTTTTAACTTTTTTACGATCAAAACAAACTGTCTAATTTTAATTGCCGTGAGAAAAGACATTAAGCACGCAAATGGTTTACGTATTTTGCATCAAAGGTTATAATTTTGTTTACGAAATCAATTATAGATTCCCCCTTGCATCAATATCATTCCCATTTATTTCTGAGTCCTCCATCTGTCCCGTTTTATTATTTGGTGAGGATGGATGATTTGATCAAATTTTAACAATCAAATCATCCCATAATAATAATATGTCGGGATAAATAAATGTATCTGTCGTGTTTTTTTATTGTCTATCTCCACTCTACTCAGCCTTTAGTCTGTTGTACAAAGTGTACAAGCTCATGTCGTAAGTGCGCTCGGGTAATTTCTAAAAATTAATAATCAAAAAGGACAAAAGGGAAAGAGATGCACGAGTCTCCTGTCAAACTCTACCCATCCCATAAGGTTATCGTTACTGGGCATCCATTCACTACAATTTAAATATTATTACCAGTAGCAGCAGTACTATTCTTAGTAGTAGTAATACAGTAACAAGGTTTGACATCGTTTCGAGCTGTAAAAAAACCCTGTAAAAAACTACCAATACCGATACGCACATCCTATCCTTCTAAATGCAAAGAGTCCGACCGAAAATAAAACAAAAAGTAGCTAACATTAAAATTATCCATGAAGGATGAACGAATGCACTTTGACATAATGATAATAATGCATAAAAGCATTCACCCGACTGGAGGATCATTTCTATTATATAACACTACGAAACCCCATCCCAGGTTACTGCTACTAGTCTTGTCTGCATTGTTTCACTTTCGATAGAGAATACAAGCAACTTACTAAAGAACTGATAACGTTTAGTTTGTTGTTTGTAACATTACGCTATGGAGAAGAATGAATAGAAGATCCAATTATTTCCGGAAAATTACATTTTGACCATGACCATGAATAGAAAGAAGCTCAGCTCACTTGCTGTCAATTTTCAATTTTGCTGTCCAGTTCCCTCTGCATTATCCTCTTTTGACGGGATATGAATGAAAGACAGGGAAACCTTAGTTTAGAGACAGACGAGCTTAACTTAGTTACGAACTGGCAGACCTCTGTCTCAGTCATGTAAAATGATATTAATAAAAACAGTAGTTTTGTTGTCTGTAGTTTATACGCAATGTTAGACTGCTTTCTACTTTCTAAATGACAAATTGTACCGACTTTTCCCCAGATTGCATGACTTAGGGCTATCTAAACTTTTGACTTTGGGTTCGGCCGCTGGTTCAATAAAATAGTTCAATAAGTTTCGTTCCTACTGTTAGTACTACAGCTAGTAGTACTACTGATGCTGCTTAAGCATATGAAAAATCGCCGTAAAATAAACTCCCTAGAACGGGTAAAATGCCCTTACTACTTCCAGTTCCAACCTGTCCAATTCCAATAAAACCTATCCTTCATACCTGGAAGTTTGAAAACTCGTATAAACTATTTATAGAGAGATACTATCAAATTAACAAAGTATTTAGCAAGTTTTGCTCGTGCTTCGTGATCTCTTCTAATATAAAAGTATAAAAGAATAGTAGACAATGGGCAGAGAAGCCATGTGTAAACATTTAACATTCAAATTTTAAACCCCAAGAGGAGGGATAAACTGCGAAGCCCTTTCATCCGCAGACAGCTTATGCTCTTTCATACAAAAAGAAATAACCTTTATACTTTTACCCAATCCAATTCACAAAATATAACATTCATCTATCCGTACATACTCCACCATTACCACATAGGTAGACCTATTAGCAAAATATAATGGATACTGTTCAAAGCAGTAGGTTTTTTCCCAGAGCCAAGGGATGATGAGTCGGTCGCGGTTCTGCCATTTGCATTGGATCCATCCTCTCCTAATATATTAATTCAATCCTCAAACATTACTCGGAGTTTTCGGACAATAGAGCTAGGAATCTAGGGATGGAATATGCAACACGGTTAGATAACTTTAACCCAAGGTTCTATTTCAACTTCGGTTGAATGCTACTGTTGACTGTGTGCATTTTCTATTGTACAAGGGAATATTTAGAATAAAATCGAAGAGGAATTAGACCGTGGAGGATGGAAGGACCCTTAGCTATTATAGAATGAAATCCTGCAGATGGATGAGTAACAAACAGCCACTGCCACACATGCTTGTGCTTTGGAATAGTTTACTTTAGTAGGGACAACGGGCATGCAGTGGAATAATTTAATTGTATATTTCAAAACTGTAAACGATTCGTGTGTCATTATGCATCATATCTGGGATGGAAGCTGTTATGCTTCTATTAGATTAGTAGACTGGGATTGTAAAATATTATTGGATTATTAGAATCATGATACATGATACGGCCTACAGTCTAGTAGCGATGAAGTCACCGAGAACTAAAATGGGGAACCTTTGGTGTAGTTTATATTACGTAATAATCTGGTTAGCTTATGATCTTGCTTGATGATGATCACATTAGCTTTAGTAGCAAAAGGGTCATAAGATATGAAGGTTGTGGATATTTATAACTGACCCTTTGCTTTACTTTTGGCTTTGTGGACTTTTCAATGAAACTAAATAGCCAATATTTCATTCTATTATGAGCTACTAAATACCTACATGAAAAGCCAAGGGATTTATTCTGCTAAATGGTTATTTCACTAAATAGTAGTAGTAATAAAGGTACTTTGGGTATTTTGCTCCAGGTTTTATACCATTTGGACATAATAGTGTTGCGTACGTTTGATTTCTACTACTAATGGAGGAGTCGATGTGGGATTTATACTGACATATCCCCGAAATGCATCCATCCGGGGCTACTATTCTATTCTAGCTGTTTTTGTGGCCAATTTTAGCAGACAATAAATTTAAATATACAGCTACTATTTGAAAGTGGCAGTTATGTTATAGGAGGTTGTAATTCTGAGATATACGGTAATTTTGGAACTGGGATTAAATAAAAGACTTGATAATATGTGAAATTCCCTTTAAATCCTTCGGAACTAAAGTCAGAAGATTAGGGAGCCTGGAGCTTTAGCTTGTTTGGTTTGGTCTTTTCATTCCCTTTGTAGAAACTTGTTGTGAGGAATCCTTCCTTCCTACTGGAACTGAATTTAATGAATCACACATCTATTCTTTGCTATTACTAGAATCTAAGTAGTTTTAGGAGTTACAATATATATACGGTAATAGCAAGTGGTAATAATAGTAGCTTTTATCAGAGAGAAACATGAAAAGAACCACCCGCATCTGCTACTCTGTACCAACTACCTAATCCAATGTTTATCAAACGGATTTGTTTAGCATAAACTAAAGGGCTGGCTTTGGTAAGAAAATATAATCTATCTAGTATTGGAGTTGAAAAAAACTTGATTCATATGCAACCAAACCATTAGGCATTAAGTGGGTGACTCAGTTGGAAATATATTATTGAAAACTAGAATTACTTTTAACGTGAGGAACTTGAGGAATATTCTAAGGCATAGGAAAAATAAATCTAAAAATATGAAGACAAAATGTCTAAATTATTTGATTTTTGGAATTCAACGCTAATTTCCAATAAGTAGGTAGGAAGGCTAATTAATTTGACAGCAAGCAACCCATTTTTACACTAAAAATGTGAGTCAACTTTCTTTTTAAAAAGCCTAAGGGCTTATGCGTCTGGAAACTGCCTTAACCTAACATACTTCCGACATAATTGTCACCCTTTTAGAATAAAGTAAGTTAAAGTAACCTTTGCAGCATATCTGGATATCTAACCCCAAAGTTATACTTCATGTTAATTAAAAGTACCCTCCAAACTACTGAGAAAGGGCACAGGTAAACTATTGTTATTAGATAGCTTAATGATCTTAATCCATCGCCATATATTACAGTTCACAGTGGTAAAAAAATAAGCCTACAGAAACTTACAAATTGATACCTGCAGACGGGTTAAAAAATAAAGACATTAAATGACCCTTGACTTGCTTTACAACCAGTAATTTCCCTATTTCATTGAACACTGGGTACAACAATTATTGTGAAGGGAACGAGCAAGTTTAGAATTTTATGATACTCTGTCGTGTTTCTCTCCATTTTGTACTCATTTGTAATGAACTACTGATAGTCATCAAGGGTGAAGATGACTATCTGACTTTAATTGACCCACTACACTGTATAAAATGAGGTATATTTAGTATAATTCTCTCCCTTATGCAGTCTACGTGCTTATGTGGCAATCGCGTCGCAATTACAATCAAATTTATATGCATAGTATTGAAAATACAAAGTTTTTAAAACCCAATTCTTTAAAAGCATAGCCTTTTACTACCGACTTATTTGGCAGTTAGCAGTCTGCTTAATAGAATGGTTAAATTTGAAAAAGGAAGTAGGCAATAAGTTGTAAAAGAATGTTCATACATGGAGAATTACTCTATTATAATATTATGTTACAATAAAAGCTGCTTTATGCATAAACTCCATTCTTATCTCTCCAAGAGATGTGACCCTTTAAGGAGATTTAATTCCTTCTTGGTAGTAAACCTTCATCCCATCTTCCAGCCAAGTTACACTTTTTCTAATAATAATTCTAAAGATTTGAATAAAGCTTAGGCTTTAAGTTTGAGATTTAAAAATGGTCCGACGTGGTGTAACGTATGAGGAAGGTAATAGCAAGTAATTGTGGAGTAAAGATAATCATAATAAAGGTTTAACTTTTTATTCCAGCTTTAACCACAGGAGAACATCATTTATCCAAGCTGCTCCCTCATACTTTAAAGATTACTCCTTTCTTAAATTGGCTCTCTAATCTCCAGTTTACTTTACAGACACATTTTTAGCTTAAGTAGTTTAGGGCAGTTAAGGTTTTATTGTTATTGCTCCTGCTACTACCGCATATCCTCCAACTGTAGATCGAGCTTCTATTCAATTCTTGCGGTTTTCACGTTCGATTTCAAAATGAAATAAAATATAGTCACTATTCAAAAGGGGATGCTATTAAATTCGGATATACGATAGGGAACTGTACATATTTAGCTGTAATTGATGGTGGCCAAGCAGCAAGAATACCTAATATAATACCGCGTGGACTGACGAGATTCAGAGTAAGCAATTTGATTTCTCCATTTGATAGCCTTAGCTGGAAGAAGAGAGCCAGGGGATGAGAATTATAAATCTCATCTACTCCTACTAGCTGGAGAAAACTATTACCGTATGTATTTCCTTCACAAAAAGCCGTGGCTTATGTTAAAAAAATGATATTTTGAAAGCGTTTTTAACATTTAAAGATACTTCAATATAACATGGGAAGGATAGGATGCGGCTTAATTAACGAGGGCGGTCTATTGTCGCGGGAATACGGGAACTGTATTCTTAAGTTTAGTTTGTGCAATCTTCAACATTAAATCTATAACATTCTTCTTATCTTATCTGAAGATGAATTAACGACATTAAACGGTGACCTATATATTAGACTACTGCTACCACTTGTACTGAGACATCACTATTTTATATTTGAGCTGTTGTTTAAAGAGAATAGAAGTAGAACGGTTGTAGTAAGAATTCTTTCTTGTGAATTTGTGATTTTGTTTTGATTTTAAGGAGACTACAATGTTCAATTTTAACAACTCATAACTCATGACCATACAACAACCAACCGATTGATACATTACACACGGTACATTAGATCTAAAAATGGAAAAAATAAATGCAACGAGTCATTATTGCATTACAGGTTTAAAATAAGTTTTATTTAACAAAGATGTGTTCATAAAATGAAGATAAAGCTTTCAAGTATTATGAGTGTGTAGTAGTGTAAAGGATTTTTATTTCATGTGTACATTAAAATAAATCATATTTACGACGCCAAATGTGCATATGCATTTGATTTTAATTAAAGGTAGAGAAGCGAAGATGGGACGAATTTCCGGCACCAGATTACAGTTAACAAATCTTAATAAAGGAAATTATCTACACTGTTCTTAGCTGATACTAAAATTACTAAAAAATCACATTTTAGCTAGAAAGCTTGGATCCGTTTGGACTTGAACGTTCAAACCGTATGAAATAAAAATGGTATTACTGGCACAAGAATCATTTGATAAGCCTAATAAACCCTTTAGTAAACTTTACTTGCATTAACTTTGGTTGTATTCTTCACCCAAACTCCATACAAGGTTCTTCTCGACAAGGTTTAGAAAATGCCCAACTCAGTAGAAGAAGACCCTCCTGTGAAAATGCCCGTCCCTTTTGGCATTAAAAGTTATATAGAGGAAAAAACAAATATGAATAAAAAAATGACTGGCTTCTCCACTTCTTGTGTAGTTGATTTAAATGATCAAAATATTATTATCAGAGATGATTCATGCTAGGAGATCTCAACCTGTCTTTCTTTCTTGTGAATACTGAATAGATAAACACCAGTGTGGCTGACCACAGCTCATCATAATATTACTTAGTACATGAATGCAGGTATCAAGTTGAATTAGTATTTACTGCTGAAGAAAGGAGGGAGGTAGGATAGGAAGTAAAGATGAGAGAAGGCCTAAGATAATTTAATCTTTTCATCAAATATAAGAATCAGCTTAGATAGTAGGTAGGAACGAACGAACGGTTGCAATAAAAATCATTATGAAGTTGTTAGAGTTGATTTGGGTGTTGGTTTAGTTTAACATTTACTCCTGCCAGCTAGTTTAGGAGTAACTTTAAGTAGATTTTGAAAGATGGATTGAAGAAGTAAATATAAGTAGTGGCAGGCAGGATGGTTATACTTTTTATAATGTTGTGACGTTGTGAGCAATTTAATCGGAATATGTGGAGAAAGTATCAGAAACCCATATCCCAATGTTAGTTTTTTTTACAATATAGACAATTAAAAACACCTAAGTATGCAACCAAATTTGCACTGCCAGTCCTAAATTAATATGGTTTGATTAATTAAACAAAATCATAGATCCTCCATTCAAGAACCCTCTTTTGTAGGATTTTATAACATCAGTTTAAATTATTATTCTCATATGAGCATTAAATTAAGTATTTGATTGAGTACAAATATAAAGATCAAGAAGATGAGCTACCATACACCAGGTGGATCGGATGGATAGTTATCTAATCTAGTCCTACTCTGTATGTTCATATCGTTCATAATCATAATCGTAGCTCTGAAAAAAAGGTAGCAGAAGAGCATTTCTTTACAAAACTTACATCAACTTCACATCAACATCAGTCAAACTATCTACAACAAGCAGTTCTAGTGAAGAGTAGAAGGTAGTTGGTTACATGTGGGGAGAGTTTCAGTATTAAACTTTAAATGAATGTAGATCCCAGTTCACAATCGTGTTTTTGGATCGCTTAGTTGAAGGGTTGAAGACGGGCGCGGATTAAATTGGGCGTAAAATGCTTGTAATGATGAGCTCAGGTAAGTTGATTGTTAATGGGGCGTTTCTCCGCTCTTTTCGAAAAATTTCATCCGATTATGTCTGTCATCATCAAGGTTTTTTTTGTGTTCATTCCTCTTATCTCCGTACTACACCGTACTTATTGGCTACCTACCTTCCTATGAACAAGCCCTAAAAGGAATCCTTACGGCTACAGAAGAGGTATGAGTGCCACTGTTTTTTATTCCAGAGATAGAATGTCCAGAATAGACAGACAGTATGGGATCTTTAAAAAATTAAAGAAAAGGTAACTTTGAAAAAAGGCCCACTATACTACTGCTATTATTATTACCATTTGGTTGGTTGATGAGTGATGGAAATGAACATTCCTCCTTTTGACATTCATTCCTCTACTTAGAAATACTTAATGTACTTCCTTGAATGAACCCTTTTAACTTTTTACCCAATAGCCCACCGACCCATCGAAGCATACCTTACAGGTTTTATGGGAAAAAACTTCCGACAAACGGTAGAAATTCTAGATAGTTTGCGTATAATATCATATTACACATTATACATTGTGTGTAGATTATTATATGGAATTTGAGGTAAATTATGTACACTTTCCAAAAGTGTTTGACAAACGGTTTGAACATTCATTTTAGTAAAAAGGAAAATTTTTTTTTACCGAAAAATAATTACAAGGGCTCAGTAGTTTCTGGCCGAGTTTTAAAAGAAGGGACGGACGTGGAGAAGCATTAAGTTTTCTTTAAACTACTTTTTAAGTTGTTTAAATTAATAAGTTTTCCCTTTACTCGACATACTTAATTTACCAGAGAAACCTTTCTAGGACAGAGATAGAAATAGTTGCATGTCGTGACTAAAGGACATAAAACCAATCTAGAGCTGTAGAAGTTGGAGTTAGAGTTCCTTGGAAGTTGGAAGGTTTGGGTCGGAGGAAATCGAAGAAATTCACGAAATCTGGAAATGAAATCAGGTTTCCTCTCCCATTTCCTTGTCTGCAACTGATTGTACATTAAACAGCTTTGAACTGGAGAACATTAAATAACGATAACGATTTCACAGGCAGGGGTTGCTCAACCCAGAATATGGACTTTTATTATAAGCGAGACAGCAAAAGGAATGGATAGATACCTCAAACAGGGAGTGCTATGTATTTCGTTTCCTGTTCGATTTGATTCAAACTTCACCATTTACAACTACTCCCGATAAGACACTAAAGATATGATGCATGCACTTTACAACATATAAAAATATAATACAATTTAGAACTATCCAGCTTCTACTGAGGAATACGTTTTTTAAACCTATAAAACTGGGAGTATAAAGGTATTGAAATTCAATGAGACATGCGAATTGGATCTAACATTTACTATAATTTAACTAATGTCAAGTAGGTCTTACCGCTACCGTACTTAGTCAAAAAACACACAAAAACTTCAAAAGTTTAACAAATTCCCATTTAATATTTCCAGACTTCGTCATAATATATTCAGAGTTAATTTCTATTGTCTTTAAACCAAAACTACTCTATTAAGCTGCAGAAAAGACCAAGAGAGCAGAGCATGCACTTCTAACAGTAAACCAGGAACAACTATGAAAATTTCACAGCATTTTTTACGACTTCCCTTTCCTCCCTTGTCTTTCTTAAAAAGCAGACTCGGTCAGGATGGCTGGAGGTTCGAGATGCAATGCAGTTCAGATCCAATGCAAGTCACAAGAGTTCATAAGGAGGTGCAATATTATTACGTAAATAAATAATAGCAAAAACAACTACCCTTCCTTCCTCGTTCGTCAGATTTCTTTCTAAGGTTACGAGATTTCGTGGGCTAAGAAAGGACAATTTACTGTTTTTAAGCAGAATATATTCTTATCCTCACACGTGTTATAATATTTTAGATATGCATAAGAAATGACACAGCTAGCTGTAGAAGGGTAGGTTAGACAGAAATGTTTATAATATCGTCATCAACCATCTAAAACGACCTGCCTCGTCGACATCAAACTTTCACACCTTTTCGTCCTAAAGAAAGCTACACGTTTTTAGGTTAGGATTTAATATATTTCTTTTACGCACGAAACACACTAAAAATGCATCTAACCTTCCACCATTACTACTACACTTGGCTACTACTATTTGGTGAGCAAGGTAGGGTTGGTAAGTAGGTAGGTAGGTAGGTAGGTATATTGCTATTATTACTATTACACAGGAAAAGTTATGAAGTCACTGGCTCTTCAGGTTCATAAATTTCCGAAATCGGTTTCCCAGATTCCACTAAGAAATAAACTGCTAGGAAAGTGACTATTCAAAGACGTTCTTTAGCCTTTACTTACAGAGAAGAAAAAAA
>JAQFZX010002949.1:0-15261 GCA_034682405.1 Hydroisotoma schaefferi | reverse complement strand
GACGTAGGCGTGATTCTCATTTGGCCCCGAACTGGATATTTCGTGACGTCATCCGCGTCATACCATAGGATCTTAAGCCGCCCCGGTTGATAAGCCGCATTTTGATATTTTCGCGAACTTTTTCCTTCCTAAGAAAAGCCGGATCAATAGATAAGCCGCAGTCAGATTATCTGCTTATAACATTAGCTAAAGGTAAATGTCTACAGAAAAAGGTCAGGATTTACATCCAACTTGCATTGCATCTCATTAACCTACTGATTAGGGTTTGTTGGATATCTATGCGATAGCAGTTGCATTTCTTGGGCGTATTTACTCTGCCAGAATCTTCCCATTCGCCACCTTTAACATTCAGGGAAATATTCTGAGAATCTATCAATAGTATTTTAATATGGACACCTCAAATAGTTTCCAATTCGGAAAGGAAAGGATGAATGAATTCTGCTCTTATGCAAGACTGGATTCAAACTTGTTTGATAAAACGTTCAAACGCTTTTTTAAAAGCTTTTAAGAAAGAAGACTGCATTTTAATTTATGATAGCTGCCCTGCTCATTTAACAATGGAAGTTCAAGCATCAATCGCTAAATATACTGATCTGGCCGTTATTCCTGGAGGTTTAACTAAATTCCGTCAGCCTTTAGATGTTGTTGTCAATCGTTTATTTAAGGTAATTATTAAGGCTAGGGTAGCGAAGCCTTTATGTGAATGCACTGTCATGCTGGCTGGCTGTCCGTCGGAGCGATAACTTTCGAACCGTTCAACTTTTTGAATTCTGGTTTCGGATCCTCGGATCAAGAAACTCTGGGAGTTTGTAGATGGGCTATTTCGTTCATACCCCCTAGGCAGTGGGGCCAAAGGTTACAATTTCGTTTATGCTAACTCCTATCAACCATGATATAGTTAGAAAGATACTCACTAGGGCATTTCAAAACATTGATCAAAATTGGACCATGTTGGTCACCGGGGTCACACGGAAGGGTCACCGGGTGACACCGAACATATCGCGCGCTCACTCCGGACACATCCCGTGCTCACTACGAACACATCGCGCGCTCACTCCAGGCACATCGCGCGCTCACTCCGGACACATCGCGCGCCCACTCCAGGCACATCGCGCGCTCACTCCGGACACATCATGCGCTCACTCCGGACACATCCCGTGGTCACTACGGACACATCGCGCGCCCACTCCAGGCACATCGCGCGCTCACTCCGGACACATCATGCGCTCACTCCGGACGCATTGCGCGGTCACTCGGGTCACATTGCGTGCTCACTTCGAACACACCGCGCGCTAACTCCGAAAAAACCACGCGCGCGGAAGACCCTCAGTTTTGCAAAACTCAGTTTGGCAAATATTCGAACTTAAAAATCAAAACCAAAAACCTCACTGTGGCATCATAGAAAAAATGATTAGCTTATCAGCTCAATCAGCGGACACACTGCGTTTTCACTCCGCACACATCGCGCGCTTGTTTAAAACACAACAATATCATCCCTTTGCTACGCCCGTTTACAACGGTTTATTCTCTTTTCTTCGAGTGTGCTCGAGTGTAAAGCATTTACTTTTTTAGTCAGGCAAAAGTAGAAGTAGATTATGAGTATTAGCTCTTCTCACAACAAGTAAGGAATTCCTACTCGCTTAAAGGGAGCACTCTCACGTAATAATAATATTGTATTGCAATTTAGTCTATAATAACTCGAAAATTCCAAGCATTATTGAAATACTACACGCAACAACTGTATATACAAAAAGAAAGAATTAGTCGTTATCAATAGCAATAGTAGTAGCCTGTATCAGGTAACTAAGTTCGGTAGTTGCTTAAGCAGAATAGGTATGTGGGCTTAAATAAAATACAGCTTTAAAGCTGACATGCATGGAGAAATTGCACATTGCAATTCTGAGTTGCAACTCCATTCCATCCCAAATGCCGCCTTTTAAGTACAAAAACACCATAAAGAGGTTTTTTAGCATGCATTACATTTTAGGGCGATACTATAGAAAGGGTGCTTAATGCAGATTGTTCAACGCTTAAAACAGACCTTGCGAAAAGAGACAGATAATTTTAACCTAATTTATTAAATTCATCTAAATATAACGGCTTACGTCCCTGATAGAAATCGTGACATGCCGTAGCACCACAAGAGTGGAATGATAAAAGCTAGCATAAGTGTATGTGCTTTGAATTATAATTTATTTAAATAAATAAATGACACCGGTAGAAGTCAATTGGAGCTCTAACCAATAAGAACTCCTTGTAAAATCTATCATAAACCAAATAACTCATCAGGGGATAGTCACTTTACCTGCTCCACTATGTTTATATCTAACAGTGAAAATTAATCTGCTCAATCAAGATATTTATCTAATATCAGAAATATCTTCTTTTTCGTACCATCATAACTCATGATTAATTGTCCAAATAACCGCTAGCCATTTCATTCTTACAAGTTTTACAAGTTTCCTGTAACTGCATTGCTGTAATATGCTGGATACTTTCACTGTACATTTTATCAATGTTAGAATTTATGCAACTTTCTCCTTTACAAGTTAAAGAATATGAACTAGATTGAGTATAGGGGAGATTGGAGCCTATTTCTACTAATGCATTAGAAGTTACCACCATTTTAATGGTGACCGAAAATAAAATTGTATTCCAAATTGATTGTTCTAGTGGTCATGTAATACAGAGCCCATAAATCTCGACCTCGAGGGCTCCGAAAGCATATATTTTACATAATATATAGCCTTCGATAGTTACCTTGAACTCGCTAACCTCCAACCTACCCAATTCAGCTAAGTCTAACTAACCAGTTCCCATGAATAGTATAATGAATTGATAAGATACTGCAAGTAACACAAGGTTAAATGTACTAATGGGTAGCAAGGTAGGAACTTAACCCTTGGTTGGATAATCTAAGAAAGACTAATGATGCATCGACTCACTCCGACAATGCCGAAAAAAATTAATTAAGATTAGCAAGGATTAGCTATTTGTTTTGCAAAATGGTACTTTTTGTTGTTGTTTTGTATTCATTATTAAATATGAATCCATTTTTGTATTGGAAGTATGCTTCTAATGTCATAACATTTTGAGTTATTCAATATTGCCCAAAAACGCCAAATTGTTTAGAAATTTTTTAATTAAAGCACATTTAGTAATATGAACTATTAAACTTTTCGAGGGTAGTTATCATGAAACAAGGTATAACAGTTAAAAATTCAATTCAAACCCAATCAACGTTTGGAAAAAAAATCGTCCACCGGCGATCCTATTTAAAACACACCTAGTGCAATATTAAATTAACCACAGGTAGTAGACTAGCGTAATGCTAATATTTTTATATTTTATGTTTCGACTCGATCTTAGGACGAAAAGCTTCAAAAATTAACCAGAAAAACTGGCGACTTGAGCACCGTTTGATGCATAATTTTTAGATTGGTTTTAAATGCAAAAGCAAAACAAGGCAAACTTAGCGGACATGCTCCTTGTATTACTTGACTTATGTATGCTAATTATACCTGAGTTATTTCGAGACCTAATTGAGTTACACTTTGGAAAGTTGCTTCAATATTTCACCTTTTCGTAATGATGCCAATTTTATTGATTCTTAGCTAGAAGTTATCGATATTATGTAGTTAACCTGCTTATTTATAAGAATGCTTGCTGAACTGGTTGCTGCGGAAATGTTTTCCAATGACTTGACTGTTCTAAATTAATTAATATGGATTTATCATACAGTTCTGATGATCGATTACACCCTTATGATACTCGAGTAGTTAGTCATGATTGCTATTGTTAATTGATAATGCTAAATGCCAAAATGCCTATAATCTAGGAAATAATTTACTAACTAAATTAATATTTTCTGTGACAGCTTCTCATTTTTAAAAATTGGCCTAAAATAATTAAAACGAATTCTTTGGTCTACATTAAGGGTCGGATGCCAATTAAATTAATCATATTTTCATTTGAAGACAGCCATGAATAGAACAGACAAAAACCTTTTTCTATTGAAGGGTGATGTCTTTGGCTACAGTTAAAAAAGGGTGTTCTCTGCAAAATTGCATTTTACTTATGAACTGTTATACGTACTCTGATGGTTGATGATATCATAAATTGTTAACTTATACATCCATAATACTTACCAGGTAAATTATGCCTCAGTGGATAAACCCTGCAATCTTGAATAAATTAAGGTCTTAACTGGAATCAAATATTGGCAGCCACTACACTTTGGCTACTGTAGGTATGTCAACTTTACTGACTATATATAAATAATATTCTTTAGCATGCATGTGTCTTGACCTCGTTTTGGAATTTCTCCGCTGGCTTTTCCAAAACCTTTATTTTCTTTACGCCTTCCACTTAAATTTCTCACATCCGCCCTATCTCTAGAGGTATCTTTTCAACACATAATAAGTAGGTTATGAAGGGAGTGCAGTAGACATTGGCTAGCTGCTTGCACGCTTATTTTTATACCTTGCCTTTCCCGTTAATTAAATACATACCCATTAGAAGGCGAACGAGAGAGAAATGCTCAACTGCTTTGCTTAGTTTAGACTTGAGTTACTTATGTCGATTCGATTTGCCTCAGGTAAGCAACTCCCTTAAGTAAAATACAACTTTGCCAAGCTTTACGTTTTATGGCGTACTTCTATTTAACTTAGCTGTCTCGTTCACAATGTTTACATTCTGGAAACGGCAGAGTGAATCAATAAGCGATACTGCTATAGCGAAAGAAAGCTGAGTAGTTGAATGTTTTTTCTAGTTCTGTTTTCTTTACTACTGGACCTAATAGTCCGTATTAGGAAGGAGGTTTAAGATTATTTAATATTGTACTTCAGTAAGTAATACTACTACCTGCGTCTCTTTTATATTTTTCAGATGAATTGGCTTATCACTACGCTTAGGCTAGGCTCATTTAACTTCGAAAAAATGCCACTTCTATTAGGGCATGGTTTTTTTATTTTACCGGTCCAATCCAGTATTGTCATTGAACGGAATGTACAGTGAGGAAAAAACGATATCTGCTAAAGGATAAGGAGAATTTCGTATACGACTTGTAAGGGTAAATAAGTCACAAGCCATGTGAAATGAATCAATAGTAATGACATTTGGTGCTTAGGAAGGAATATGCAGGAAGCAATATGTATTATGAATGAATATATAGCAGAGCAAAAGTTGTATGTACGCTATTATATTTCAGGGAATGCAATGGCAGTGTTTTTAGTCGTGTTAGTAAATGTAGTTAGCGTTTAGTAGGAAATGTTGGTAGCATAGTAATCATAGTATAACTGTTGTAGTACTGGATGATGAAAAAAATAATACTATTTTTAGTGTGTTAGACTTTCCGTTTACTTTCTTCCACACAGACAAGACACACAAAGACCAATTTGAATTTTAGATTTGCCCCTGCCCATCATTTACCTTTTTGATTACCGATTGGACCAAACCAACCGGTTGGCTGCTAACTGACTGATGTAAGAAGTACCCTAAATTCTAGACCATACCCCGCGGCTTATAGAAGATTATTTTTTTTGGTCAAAAAAAAGGGTGCGGAAGGCTAAACGAGGGAGGCATGCAAAGCAGGCATTTTATTTATTCAGTCAGCCTTTTTTACAATATTCCAACATCAATGATATCAATTTTTCAATTCAATTCAATTCAATTAAATCCTTTTCTTGTTCGGTGTCTAAAATAAATTCATCAGAGTCATCATTTAAAAACTCTTAGGTGCTCTCAGTTTCTTGAAAAAGCTCATCCTCAATATTCAAAAACTTCATAGCTTCGTCCAGGGCTTAGTTAGCCTCGTAGTTGATTATACCAGCTTTCTTGAATCCATTTTTAATGACTGAACATATACATTTGCAACAATGATTTACTTACTGGAGACTGGAAAGAGAAAAAACGCCCTTCTATTTCACTGATTATCCTATCAGTATCATGTAAATGATGTGTAGATAAATTTATATATATATATATATATGTTGGTATCTGCGTTTTATAATCGAGGAATTTGGACTTCAAATTTTTAGGTTTATTAAGTGAGGGCGGCATATGGTTTAGGATTTAGGGTAGTTATTCTAATGTAGACGAAGCGGTCACTGCTGGCTCACTGTGCGATGTCTATTACAGTCGGTTGCCTATTAAGCCAAAGCCGACCTTTCACTCAGTCGTTTGATTTCTGTAGGATAAAAGGCTGAATACAGCTGAAGAAGTGTAATTATCCAATTGACAAGAGTCTACTGCAATATATACGAGGAGCTGCTGATTTCTAAATTGGATAGATTGATACATAGTGAAGCTGACTTTTTTTTATGTATGGAACTAATAGTACAAGGGACCTTGCCCCTTTGGGTCAAACCAGATTGCACACTTTTCCCTAAACATTATGTTTGTATAAAGCAGCTAGATACTGAAGAGCATTTGTTTGCTGTTTTTTTTATAATTACAGGTGTGGGTTAACTGACGTTCTGCTCAATCATACGATTATTTAGAATACAATAACTAATACCATGAGACATTATGCTAAAGAAGGTAAGGCTGTGGTAAGGTATTTTTAGGTTTAAACGAGTTTTGACACATGATTACAAACGTGTACTCGATACTTTCAGTGCGTACCGTACTAGATTCTAACATTCTAACTATGCCCTTACTGTTAATATATTTTGTAGAAGATGCCATACCTGGAGCTTCAGTAGTGACGACAGAAGGGGTTGAAAAAGCTGGAGCAGGATACTCGGGAAATGGTGGGTCTTTTTCAGTATGTGGGGGCCCTGGTGGGGCCGGAATCGGGTGGACCGTGTCACAACACTCTCTTTCAGGGAACTCAGAGCCCATCGTCCTCCCAAAAAACAAGTCGCCCACGGCCACAACCATCGTGATAATAACCAGGGTCACCTGGACCGGGTGTTTCAGTGGTTTCAACGGAATCTTAATACGAATTTGATTCCCCATTTCCTCCACTAACTCATCTCACAAAAAGATCAACTTCTAACAACAATCCTACCCACTGTATTATTTACTAAACCGCCACCTTTTTCAACTGATAAAAATGGATGGAAGATCTCTTCGGTTACACCAGGAGTTTATTCATGAAACTTAACCTCCTGTTCCAGACGATTATGATCGTAATGATGATGCATGAGGTAAGGAGTGGAACTAGGTTCAAATGAACTGTTGTCCTTGGGGAATTTCTTTTACGCTGCTTTCTCACTCCTTTTATAGTCTCTAGGTGTTGTAGACTAAAGAAATGACTCAATATTATAACTGAGTAGGAGTGATAGTAGGAGTAGTAGATAAAGTAAATAGTACCATAACATACGTCTTGATTCTCTCTTGGAAGTGAAAAAGAACGTGAGGGATGGATGGCAAAACTAAGCTGATTAAGTTACTAACTTCGTGTGTGTGGATGGGGTTGAGCCACTAGAGAGGAAATCAGCGCTCGGCCCCAAATCTAATCAAATCTTATTAAGTCAATCTTTTCCCAATCATCAGTCACACTTAATTAATCTCAAAGATATGTGTTTGCAAGTATCTGTATATAATGAGTTATATCTGGCACCTGGTAAGCAGCCATTGATCATGACGGTATTATGCATCGGATTGGGCATTAGTACTATTGTTCTACGTTAATATAGCGGAATGAAAATCTCAATTAATTTTTGCACACATATGACTTTGGCTTTTGTTTATTTCATTTCACAAATTCTTACTACTGTGTGGAACAATGTTTGCTTGTGTAATAAGTGTTCAATTTGGGAATGAATATCAATTGAAGCTCAAACTTGAGCCACTACGAAGCACTGAAATTATTTCGTTCAATCAGACAAAACACATCAGAAATAGTCATTCCTTTCACCAAAACTTTCCCGTGTTGTTTAAAGATCCCAAAGTTTAAGAAGAAAACTTTGTTTTAACAATCATGTACTTAAGAAAAACGCCCTACTTTTTAACAAATAGTAAGAACAAACATTTCCTGCTCAACAAATACAAAATATTGTATAACTTTGCAAAACCTAAGGTGGTAGAAGTGGAAAACAAGTTATCATCCATCTGTTTTCAAAGCTGCAAATTGCGAGCAGGTAGATAAAGCGATGTAACTACCCAAGTCTTTCCTTGTTATGCATTAGAACTGAGTTAGGTACGAGAACAAAGGAGCCAAATGCGCCATTTACATAGACCATTTCATATGGACAAAAGTAATTAAGAGGTTTCACTAGCAAACAAATCCTCTCAAACCATGGTTTCTCTACCGTTGACTTTCTGCCTAGAGTTTTGAGCACACTGGCAGTTACTAGTTTCTCTGGTTCATAGTTCATCCCCTTGTCTCCTTGTCATGTCTTCTTGTTCTTATCAATGCATAATAACACCAGTGGTTTCTGCAACTAAAATAGCAGTCTATAGTTTAGTATTATCGGGACTTTATGTGTTTTCATCCACATGCATATTCAAGTGATGGAGACAGATAGACTAAGAGGTTTAATGTAGTTTCAAGGTGTTCGATCTTTGTCAGGTTGAATAACAAGTCGATGTCAGCTAAAGTCGTAACATCTCACTAAAACGAGACACGAACTACCAGGACGAAGAGGAAGAATCACCACTACTGTTCTTCTGGTAGAACAACTTGCTTTGTTTTATGCACTGCCACAAGAATAGTTAATTCAGGACACACAAGATCTTTTTCTACCCCTTATCCCAATAACAGCTGCATGTAAAAGTAGTTCCAACTCCGGGATTCGGTCGGATTACACTTGGGACGGGAGAGTGAAAATAAACACAAGTGGACTAAAATACGAGTACCAAATAGTTTCAGAAAAAGTCAACGAATAGCCTTAGTCAGTTCGTCGAAAGGTAAAGTGAGTTGAAGAATTTCCGTTGGTTAGCGATGCAAGTAGAACCATATATTTTTTTATCATTGCGAAACTGGTACAGTGGAACTCAGAGGCTGAGAGCTTTCCCTAAAGCTACTCATCTCAATTTTGCCCCAACATACATAACAGGGTTAACGGATTTCGAAGGGGTATCAATATTCACCCCGTCTTGCTACTAATCTTCTATCATGCTTCCCATTCTTGCTTGTCCTTCTGTCTCACTTTTTTTAACAGAGGACGTTTAGATATCAGCAGGTTAAAAAAATGATGCCCGTAATTAAAAAAACGTACTGACACAACAATTTTAAATCAAAGTTCCGAAATAGAAAACTGAAGATTGTCTATTTTTATGTATTTTTTATAACTATCTTTACGTAAATTGGCATTTATTCCTTGGTAGTATATTTCATAGGTAGGAATCGATCTTTTCTAATCAATCCATTAACGCAGTGACCAATTTATTTCCCATGAAGTTATTGAAACCATAAAAGTACTATTCAACTCAAGTTAGAGAATTGTAGCTCTTCGCCAGGAAACCTTGTTTGGATTCAAAAGAACGCAAGTTAAAGTAAGAGGTTGACCTTTCTTTGTATTTTCGAGAGGCGGAAGAGTTGTGTTTCTTAGAGGAAACTTAAATATTTTTAACACGCCAAGAAAAACCAGACGATCGGGTAGGAAAAGAACTAATGTCACTTCTGCCCCTGGGGAAGGAGAATTGGTACAACTCTGGTGGATTGCAGGTGATGTTGTGAGAATTCAGCTAACTCTTCGCGAGATGAATAGAGTGAAAAATAATTTATTTTCATTATAACGAAAATTTATACTCCCTCGATAAAAAAAACTTACAACTTCTTTCTTAAGTAATTTTCTTAGAGAAGAAAAATTTCCAAATCTCAAACCAGCGTTTTAAATATTTTTCCCTTTTTCAAATTTTGTTTGAAATATTTCCAATTGTATTGTGGAGAAAGGTAACGGGATAGAGCAGGTTTATAGTTTTAAGATTTCGTTTTTCGTTTATGTTTCTTTGAGTGGAAATTTTTGGGGCAAATAATCCCCAAGAAGTTCTAGTTAACAGAACCAAGGGTTGAAGCAAACTGAGGGGAAAACACCTAGTGAAAACAGGTCTAGATCTGACTCCTTCAAACAACATAGCCCTACCTTTGCTACTATGAACATACACAGCATGAGCATTCTTTACCACTCTGTAGTATACATATTAAGTGGTACGCCGTTCTGAGCCAACTTCTCCGGCTTTTCCAAACGTGTAGTACTTTACTTTCTTATAGTGACGTACTAATGCTAGTACACCACCCCTGAATGATATTTCTTGCTATTCCTGCTTTCAGAACTTGTCCATGAGCCAGCAGGATAGGAGTCACTCACTCAGTCCCGTCTAGTCACTCCTGGCAAGGTCTTCATGCAGAATTACTCAGCTACTACTACTACTACTATTACTACCACTACTTACTGCACACCCTGATGCCTACAAACGCCACTGGACTACGGTTGTTCTTTCATGTAAAAAGAAATCAGCACATCCATAACCAAAACTAACCGTGCTTCGCAAACCTGTAACAATAGATGGGAAAGGGTAGGTATTTGTCTGGCTATATGAATTTTATAATGTAGTATATTACATTTAGTACGCCTTTAGATACCACCTGAGTTTATATTGTGGATACAGGAAATCCAGAAAGAAATCCTCCGTGAAAAGATATCGCATATCTATGTAAAATATCCTCCAACTTTCTCCTCCTTTTTTCCTTTCTAGTATTTTGAACACCTTTAGATTTTACATACTTTCAGTTTCAGCTGCCTTGTCTATGATCCGCTGGAAGAAACTTTACTCAAAGTTTTTTGCGAACTCTAAATAACTAGGTAAGTCGGAGTAAAATACAAATATTGGCAACCATAAGAGACGCTAGAACACTCAGCACTACTAGCTTAACTTTAAGTTCTTACGAGTTAACAACAGTGACTGTATTAAAGATGTTATTGAATTTATTAGAGGTTTGCTGCTTCTACTATACGTACAGATATGTATATATACATATAACTACTATATATACATATATATATATATATATATAATAGCTTACCGGCAAACCCGCTGCTTTTTAGAATCTTATAATACCTTTGTTTAAATAATTGGTGGCCGTCAACGACGGCTGGTGAGAAGCCTACCGCTCAGCTCTGCCAGTAATCCCACTATTCCAATTCTACCATTCCGCCGTATCTTGGTATCTTTTACCATGCACCACTTCGTAGTAACTCCGCTTAGTTAATCTTACCCCTTAGTTCTGTTTTTCCGCTTTTCAAATTTTACTATCCGTATCCACCCCGCTTTTTCAATTCTACCACTCATTAGTAACCTCGTTGATCTATTCTTACCACTCATTGTTGATTGTTTGGACATATTACAACAAAGTCTTTTAAAGTCCTTCAGCATCATCAACAGCTTTTCATGTGATCGTGACGTTTGCATACTTTCAAAAAAGCTTTAAATTGTTTCGGATATTTTATTTGGTGTAAGTATCTCTAAGCTTTAATTCTGGAAAACTGTTGAAAGAATTAATTACTTGAAGGCCTAAAAGAAAGACGTGGTCATTGCCTTGCGAATTTGTTTTCTAACTGGAACATCTAGCTCCACAAATTTATGAATCGGTTCTACTTAGATAAACTCGTTCTCTATCTTCCGTCCGTACAGACCTATTATTTAAGGACGATTTACTTTACATAGTTGTAGCCTGTCTACGGCTTATGTAACCACGGTGGCCGAGTGTCCGTCCGTTTGTTCGCACGATAACTCAAGTATGCGTTATGCTAGGTCCTCCAAATTTTCTATGTGCATTTGTTAGGGTAACAGAAAGTGCCCAATTGAATTCCATGACAATCGAACAAAGTATTGACTACCCATGCGCTTCAAGCTACCCCCACGGGTACAAAATCTCAAAAACTGATTTTTGGAGTTTTGTTTAAAAGTTATCAATTTAAAGTAATTATTTTCGAATCTAAGTTTTACAGCCCATGGGGGTCAAAAACCAAGTCAAAATCCTGAAAAACTACTTTTATACGCATTTCTAACCATTTATAAATAGAAGACATGCATTACCAATTTATTGTTAGTTGTTATAAGTGTAGTGGAAGTAGTGTGGAAGAAAATGGGTGTGGGGGCACCACACCATCTTTTCAGAAAGAACTAGGAAGTAAGGCTTAGACAGGCTCAATTAGCTGCACCAAGGAGGTTTTTACCATCGTAATCTAGAGAAAGTTTATTTTCTTACCAGTTAGTATGATATTGTAGCATATGCACTGAGCGAGCAAGAGATCACTACAGCAATCTTTGCCAAAGGCATTTCTGTCGTAATACCAAATTTACCTCAAGCAATTAGACGAAGTCAAAAAAACGTCGACACAAAAATTGAAGACCTGATGATGTTTGTTAAAAATATTTCAAGAGTTAATAAACAAGGGTAGCTTACGCGGCCAATGAACATGTTTTTTATTCGCTCCAAAACAAAAATGTATTATTGGCCGTGGTCGTACTACTAGCTAAAGCAATAAACCATTCATAAATGGATAATCAACCTTTTAAACCTTTACTTACTACATGTAATTATAATTTTATTAGTTAGAAAATCTTCGTTAATATTAAAAAGATGCCATTTACTCTTAACAATTATAATGAACAGTAAGCATACCATGTTGTCACTAAACAATATATTTCTTGCAGTTACTGGTTGTATTTGATAGAAAAATGCATCGTTAATGAAATGTCTGTATGGGCTTTTCTCAAACAGATATTTTACATTAGCTCCCTCACATACGTTAACATTAGCACAACCAGTTCATGCAAAGTATCAACACCGCAATCACAAATGGACGTAAACCAGCCAACAGGCCAACACTACCCAGTGAGCATTACCTTCCGTACTCGCCCGTCATCCAACTATGTTACTGCATGGGCTCAAACAGACTATGCAGCAGGAGCAATAGGAAGACGGGACGGATATTAATGTGGGGATTCTATATAGATCACACAGCAGATTGTGCAAAAGAGTCTATTTGCTTTTGAGTGACTTTGCTTTCACCACAAACAACTTGCCAAAGAGACACAGAGAGTGAGGAACATTCAGAACCATTTCCCTTGTACGAGATAAATGCATTCAACGAGTAATTTATGATTCACATGCTTATAACTACCTACCTCTCCTCTCATCCAGCTGGTCTATGCTTAATGTAGTTGATTGTTGGATTGGCTGCTTCTAAGGATGGGGTAGACCTTTTGAATACGAGAGAAATGCCAAGAGATAGAGATGGAGAGACAGGGAAATTGTTTTATTCCATTATAATCATAATCATCATCATCAACGGGAATGTCAGATAGAATGACTACTGCATGTTTTACTGTGATGATGGCCCTCTATGTACAGTAGAACATTACTTTCAACTGCACATTATACAAGGAAGGCAAGGAAAAGATACGCTAAAGGCTAGTATAAAATAGTACAAAGAACAAGCGAGCTTTGAGTCCTGTATGAATTGCATCCTGTGGCCACATTATTATCTACATGGACTACAAGAATTACACAACCGAATGAAAGCAATTTACTTCTGCGTCTCTCTGGTTAAACGAATATGATAACAATACATTTATTAAAATGATACAATATAATGAGAATAGTAAGTAGCATTCGGTGGTTTTTATTAGTGCCACAATGTAAGAATAAAGGTTAAGACTATACTCTGTATAATGTAGAAGCCAAATGAATGATGGAAGCAGCGGAGAAAGCAGTGTTACTTTTACTTGTGAATTCAATCGAACTGACTTTTGACAACTGGATAAAATATTTAAATTAGTAAAATTGGCATATTGGAGGCAAGGCTTCTAGTCTATCCGATTATGCTTCATTCTAAGGTATATAAAGGCTGCAAAAGAATTGGCTGTATGCTGGGGAAATGACTTTTCTATGTAATGAACTACCAATACTTTACTGCACTTTACTAGTCACTTTTGCTTAACAGTGTAATCTCTTAGTGTTAGTCCGCTGACGATAAGGATGATTCAAAATTCCGTAGTGTCTGTTGGACGAACCGGTATGGACAATAAATTGAGTGAGAAGGATAAATAAATAATACTGACTTATCTACTTATGTCGTTGTCCTCGTTTAAGTACCTCATTTCCTTAGAAAAAGCAAAGCAAGAATGGAATAAGTTGATAAAACGATATGGATAGGAGAAATAAAGAGTAGCATGAGACTTGTTTGATCAATTTTCTGTTTCTGTAGTTGGGGTTTTCTTGTCTACAAGTACCATATTTCCGGAAACTACTCCCCCAGGGGAGTTATTTTCAATGGTCTCATTTGCAGGGGAAGTTATTTAGGGGGGAGTTATACCGGGGGGGGGTAGTTATTGTTCAACCCAAAATAATCCTCGATTTTTCAGGATTTTTTTTAAAGACAACTATTTTTTGCTAATCATAACTTCATGGGTTTATTGCAAAAGCTCATTTTAAAATGAAATTTGGAACAAAGCTCAAATTTATATGCATAAATTGATAATTTTTATGCTTGAACTCAATGAATTAGAATTATAAATGTTTGGTATTAAATTTGATACATATTATACACTGGTTTTTTATATTTTCTAGCCGGATTAAACTATGAAGACCAAGTAAACTGATTGGACAATTTCAAACAAGTTAATCGTAATTCGTAAAGTAGAACCTAAAAACTTTCTTTCAATTAGAAAAAATTAATTATCCGGGTGGCGTCTGTCTGAAAATTTTACTTAATTGTATTTCTCTACTTTAAAAAAAATTGATATTGCTTAGAAAAGGTGAAATTGATTGGCCTATAGGATACCTAATAAATTAAAGAATGATCGATGTAGAAAAATTAAGGAAAATGTTAGGAGAAAATCGTCTACAAATTGTGATTTAATTTATTTGAAATTGTGCAATCAGTTATCAGGTATTCATAACTTTAAATCCACCTAGAAAATCATAATTCATCTAAAAGGAATAAAAATAAATTTGATGCAAAACATTAATAATTCATCCTTTAATCCAGTTTAAGTAAAGAATACTTCAGCCTCAGCCGATGCAAAACTGAGCATCCTTTTAATTTTCATTAACTTGAACTGAAAATATGGAATTTTATTGAATTAAGAAACAGAAAAAAATTCAACGCATAAAAACACTGCAGTGACCGTTTTAATTACTTTATCAAGGTTTCAGAGATAAATATTTAATTTCTCAGCTTAATTATAAGGTATGGAGAAAAAATGGGGGGGGGGAGTAATTTAGGGGAGGGGAGTTATTTTTCAAGAGGGTCATTTGCAGGGGGGAGTTATTTAGAGGGGGGAGTAATTTCCGGAAATACG
>JAQFZX010002948.1:0-15265 GCA_034682405.1 Hydroisotoma schaefferi | reverse complement strand
GGCAGATTGAAGAATTTGCGTGGTGATTTTGATGAGGCTTGGTTTTAAAATTGGATTTGAATAAGCTAAAGTTAAGGAGTTTGAACGCTTTTTATATGCTTCAAGGAAGAATGGGGTAAATGATTTGGTTGATAAATATCTCATCTGAAAAGGGATATCTATCTGTAAATTCATATACATAGATCGTGAAGTCATTTACTTTTTATAGTAAAAGTGTGATTAAAATTTATAATTTAACTTTGTTATATGTTAAAAGATTAACTACGAGTATTCCAGAGTATCACAATTTGTGAGTGTGGGTGGTTCTGTCGTTTTAGCATTTCCAAAGCCTATGAAATAACCATATCTGTGCGTCCATCTGCATTGGTGTCCATTTGTCAGTCTGTCCACTCAGGGTGTAAGTCATCCGGCGCCCGTCCATAGGCACGATTACTAAAAATCAGATTATGCTACCCTCGCTCACTTTGATAGTTCTGCTCAGTAGATGAAAACAAATCTCGTTTCAATTTAATTGTAACTATCTAAGAAATAGTTCCCTACGGGTTCGACAATCAATATTACAACCACAACCAATCTTTCAATCTATAAGCAGTATACAATTTTTTATCATAATTAATTATAATTGGGGATAATAATTACCGTCATTATTATAGCATCTTCTTTTGTGATTCTCAGAACGTTTTCTTAATGGCTCCAGCTGTATCTGTAATACAAAGGGTATTGAATGAATTAATGTGGCTTTATTTGCTAAATAATGTCCATTATTCCGTTATAATGTATTTTATAATCAACCAAAGTTTTAATTGACATTCTAAGTCAAAGAAGTGAATTAAGTTCGTCTAAAATGTTGATTAACTTTCTTTACAAACTTGTGATAGCTGAACAAATTTGTAATCAAACAATTTATTATTAGCATGATGATATTATGTACGAATATATGCATAGAAGAAAGTAAAAACCTGCACATAAAAGTTTCTACGAGCTCAGTTGGTTATTATATGATATCTGTACCATCATCGTATACATTATTTAATTAAGTTTTGGCTGAATATCACGAAAAGTAAGCTGCTTTGAAGATAATGAATGTTTAAACCAATAATATACTCTATGACATATGGGACAATGAATTCTTGTTGGAATGGAGTTCGAGCTACAAGTTTAGGCTTCTAAACATTTCATCATCAGTACTACATAAGATACTAGTAGACCATGGTTGCTTTGCTTCCTTGAATTGTAATTACTGCATCTAAATTATAAATTACCTAGCAATGAAGAACATAAGAAGGAATGTAGAGAAACTCGCTTACTTTTTCATTCTAAATCCTGGCACACAGACAAAGTATTAAGCATAGAATGATTTATCGATCTCTATACCTGGCGAATAATTCTACCCTCCTATGTTACGCTTTTATCTATTGATACCCTGGTGCAGAGAAAACGGTAATTAGATTAATTGCATTTCAAGCAAGTAATGGACGAGTTCTGCCCAAGAATTTTTGAGAAAGGGTATTTGTCTTCGGGTTTATCAACCTGAATCCCATCAATTGTGTAGATACAGTGCCATTCTTTACAACCGGGTTAGTACCAATCTATATAGTGTCTGCTTAACTATAAATTAGAATCATGACCGGCTGGACTATTGCGAATGACACTTTTGGAGTTGCCCTAATTAAAAAGCTATTTTTTCCATGGGGTGGAGTTTGGGATAAACCTTTGTATAGATCTGCTACTTTATGCTATGTACTATGTACTGGTCTAATTTAGGAACTGTTGTTGTATGAGTTACTCATATATCAAGCTCTAAATTTTACTCGCGAAGATTTACCAACTTTAAATCCAATGCAGGTTACATGGATTTAGTGATCGTTCCTCATTCTTTAACTCCTTTTTCAAAAACAACGGACCGTTAGCAAGCCTCATTAGTCAAACTAATCTAAACCTAATAAGGTTAGTTGGCTGACAAAATAATCCTCGTGTTTATAATTTTAAAACAAAGTACCAAAATAATTGAACCATTCCAGAACTTTTCTTTAAGCAACAACTTTTATAGACATCCTGTACATAAGATCACTCAACATCTACTCCTATGAGGCGTGAAGAACCACAACTTGTCCAAACTAAAATTAGTTGCAAGGGGTTTTGTAATCCTGCTATGTTGGTTGGTTGTAGTAGTGGCTGGTAGTGCTATCAGGAAGCTTGATTGATTTTCTGTTTGTCGCTAACTTCTAAAATTAGATAACAAGAAACAAAGCGAGACGAAAGAAGTTGGTGAAGTTCTGAAATTTTTTGTGAAACGCAACCAACCAAGCCCTATTTGCTAGAAAGGCAAGCCCTTTCTCTGTCCTTTAATTTACAATTTACTTGGATTAGCTTGCTAGCACGTGTTGAAGAGTTTCTACTTTTAGTTTCGTTTCACTACCTTTCCTTTCCTTTTACAAAGTTGTTGTAACCTATCTTATCTAGCTCTCCAATCTACCATGTACAATCCTCCACATAAACTAGCAATGCCATACCCCTGCAGAGGGGAAAGTATTTCTCAGAAGTTGGCTACTAATGATCAGGTTGATGCTATGTCATCTTTGTGTCCTTTACAGGAGTTTAAGGTCACGTACTCGTAATTTAAAGTACTTTCAAATCTTAGTTCTTTTCTTGCCTTTTCACTGTTTACAAGCAAAGATCTCTGGGAAATGGTGTGCATAGCTATTATACAGTTTTCTTTGCCATAGTAAAAAAGAGCTAGATATCCTAGATGTAGATAGTGAGGAGTGAAGACATAATATTTCTTAATGGTCTTCCATTTTGACCTTGCCGAACTCCTGTTTTCTAATAATACTAAACTAAAGTAAAGGTACACACAGTTCCTGGTATGAGTATAAGAATTAATTTGCCCATTCTCATACAATTTTCTACAAAGGAGCTTAGAAAGGAGTCTTTGAAGGCGTAGCAGTCAATGGATTATTTTATATAGAAGAGACGAGACCACACTAACACTTTTTATTTGCGTTTAGAGAACTGCCTCGTTATAAGCTTTCTTCCCCGAGCACAGCCCATTATTTTACCTCGTTCGTTACTCTGCTAAAGGTAATTTCTACGGGATGAAATGGCATTGCCCGGCAATTGGTCCCATTGCCAAGACTTTCTATTCCCACTTACGTCAGATAAAGTGCAAAGGAAAGAGTGGAAAGTGGAACCTTGGAATTAGTAGAGAAGGTTCTAGGTAAGCTCCAATTTGCAACAAGGCTAATTGAGAACATAAACATAACTTAAGCTAAGTATTCGCTACTCCCTCTTTACGCTCTTTACTTGTTCAAAGATTTTTAACGTCTATCTACAAAAATATGTCTCCTCTGTGTAGGTATGCTATATCCATTTAAAAATCTGAGGCTTTTTATAGACTTAAATATCCTTTTACCTTAAATATACAAATGCAAAAAAAAATTAGCATGCAAGGTTACCTTTTCAGACTTTTGAAGAAAGTTACAAACGAGATTAGCAATCTATGCTAACTAGTTTTAATAACCAAGTTATCAAAAAACCATTTGCATGAAGTTTTGTCAATGATAAAGTTGATAAAATAGAAATAGACCTGAGTAAGAGATTAATGTGAAACGTTTATTTAAGTTTAATTACAGGTTGAAACGCTTAGAGTATTTTTAAATAATTAAAAGGAGAACTACAGGACGTAATATCTTTTGTCGAACTCATCAATCTTACCATTCAATTTTACGGCCCAATTAAATTTTGTTTCAGGAATGCAAACTTTGTCTGATCGATCCCAAATTTAACTTCTGTGCAACTTTTATGCATTACTCGTCCTTGCCTTGCCTCATTCATGTCACTATAACTCTTCTTCTTATGCTTAAACCTGAACATTTATTCATTGAAATCTATTTTTACACTAGCGCATTGGCATTATTTTATCCATAGCTAACCAGTACAACAGTACGTAGTAAAATCTAGCTTTTAAAAACCTCCCACAACTATTATGCATTCAAAATTTTAACTATTGTCACTTTTACTAAAGAGGAGTCTCCGTCACTTTTTCGAGTCGTTTGCTGTACTAAGTCCGCGATAAACTCCTAAGCCGATCGACAGAAATTCATAAAATTAGTGTTAAAATGTAGGTAATTAGCCTGTAAGTGACAAAAACCAAAATTAAATCATAAAACACTGATTAATCGCCAAAAACTAATCATAGCACAGTACGCATACGATACAGTCTCCAGTTGTATAGCAGTATCGTATATTATCTCACATATGTTCAAACTAGACCTCCAGAAAAGCATTGATATCTATTTCAGCATCAACGTAACTAAAACGGGGACGGACACCATCTCCAACATGTTGAAATGTAATATGTGTGTACATATGCCTTACTGCCATTTTCTATGACATACGGCCATCCTCTGGTGACCTTTATTATCACTCATGGCCTATATCCAAATATCCTGCTCAAACAAGCGTGTTTTGAAATTTTAAGCTCAGATGGCTTCCACCTAGGAACACCATCACAAGTTTTTAACAGAATTCTTAAATGTTTAGAGAAACAGACTTTTACTAAAGACGGAGGATGGAGGACGCTTCTGCTATGTTGAAACTTTGAAGGGCGGATGGAGAAGGGGGACGGGAGAAGGAGGAAGCTTCTGCTGTATGGTGAAACTTGGGAGGGGGGAGGGAGAAGGGGGACGGGGGAAGGAGTAACTTAGACTGGTGATGGGGGTAACCGGAAACTGGGAAGGGGGAACGGGGGAGGTGGAACAAGGAAACTGGGTAGAGGGAAAGGGAAAGCGGGGAAGGGGAAAGTGGGTAGGTTAATTGACAGTGAAACATGTAAGAGGAATGGGGGAACCAGGGAAGATGGCAAATTACAATATTTGGGGAGCTGGAGGTATAGTTTATGTAATAAGTAGGAAGCTACTTCGAGGAAGACAGCATTTATGAGCACAGGCTCGTTGGGAAAGTTGACAACTTTTATTCAACTAGTAGAAGCAACTAATGTACCGTATTTCCGGTTATTAATCCCCCCTGGAAAAAATCCCCATTCTTTCGATGTTAAAAATTAAAATTTGCCTTATCTTACTCATGTTAAAAGTTTTTTCAATTTTTGCTTCGAAACAATAACTCCCCAGGGGAGTAATTCCCGGAAATACTGTAAATAAGTTACCTCTTTCTAGAGGCCTTAGTTATGCTACAGGGGCAAGGTGTAAGGTACAGTATATTGAGAAGGTAGTGTTAACATTAGCTAATCAAAATGCAGTTATAAAGTGATCGTATTTCCGGAAACCATTCCCCTAAGGAGTTATTGCTTATAAGGGAAAGTTTAAAAAACGAGTAGCATATGAATATGATACGGCGAATATTAAATTTAACATGAAAAGGTAGGGGGATTATTTAGAGGGAGAAACTATTGAGGAAGAATTAAAACAGAAAATATGGTAGGTAGAAGTTCCGTGGGTAGAAAAGTAAATGAGTTCACTTGACTGCTAGGGAATCCAGTACAGAAAGCAACTGCAATTAAGGAAAGAAAGTTAGAAGTGAACAAATTAATGCTCAGTCATGGATGTTATAAAGCATCAGAGAGACATGGACCCGACGTCGTTCGTGGCTAAAATACTAATGAGTATATTTACCTGCCTCAGGTATTCTTAACTAAAGTACACTTAGTTGTATTTTAATACACCAAAGAGGAGAAAAAGCGTGGGTTCTAAAGAAATTGTAGTAAGTAGTACTTAGGATGTTTATGTATGCCTGCGTATTTTGTTAAGGTAAATGTATATTTTGGATGTTGTGCTATAAAAAATAACAAAGTTACTGACGTGTTCCTGACTTAATGATTAATTAGCTTTAATGTAAAAATATCTGGATTTAGCAGTATTAAATTCGTTTTGCTTTAATAGCAAGATTTGAATCATTTGTCGTCAACTGTTTCAAAAGAGTAGGTAAGCAACATCTAAATTGCTCTTTATATTAATTCTTCATCGTGAATAACGTCCGTTGATGTTTTGGCACTGTAAAGATTTGTAGTTTGTCAAGATTATGCATAGAAATCGTGTAATCGTGTAATTGAACAACCAATAGGTAGTTTTAAACATTATTTTTTATCAAACTGTACCCTGTTCCCTGTTTGTTCACCTACAAAACTCATTTATCAAAATAAAGTAGTACGACATGTATTGGGTGTTCCTTAGCTTATTGAAGAGACAGCTTATATGCTCTCAAACTAAGCGTTAAGAGTTCCGGTACATAAAATGACCCTTATAAATAAAAAGTAAGCCCTCTAAATACATCCTACCGCTACCGCTACGGTGGTGAGTAAGATATATATTTTCCCACGCGTCCGTCTGCTTAACAGGTAATTTAATTTATATAAAAATGCTTTCCGTACTAAGGAACGACTGAAACTGAAACTGAACTTAGGTAAGATGCCAACACCTGAGCACTGTCACACGGCCTTTATCCTTCTTTATTAAACAGACACACGGTTGGTGGGCCAAGGTTTCTTCATCGGTTAGAAGAGTACTTGTGCTGCCAAAACCAAGGAATCCTTTTCTCGAAGCATATTCATTCAATACTTCCTGTGTGATCAACGTAGTTTATTGCTAAGAAAACTATGAAATATGAAGCAATTTTTCGCTGGTTTCTTCTTCTATTGGTTTTTTTTACGAGTTCTTAAATTTAATCCCCCATGTAGTTCTAATCGTAAAACAGTACCTTATGGGTTCCACATTCATTTTAGTCTGGCTTGCATATTTTTAAAATGAGAAAAAGTCAACTCAACCTGGAAATCTCATAACTACAAAATTTTTCAAAAACTAAAATATTAATATGGCTCTGATTATTTCGTATTCATGTTGTTGATACCCTTTCGCGTGATTCTTCATAACTCTTCATGCTTCATGATTCACGATTGAATGAATGGAACGGAATGTAAGACTTTGAATATTTTCTTTTAAAATACATAAAGTAAATAACATAATATAAGAACTGCGCTTCTCAAATACAATGGGAAAGCGCCCCTCGTACATTTTTAGAATGAAAAAGCACCATTAGGGTTCTAAAAGTTGACAACGTAAAGTTTCTGCATCCAGTTGAACCATATCGCCTTATATTATTGTCGTGTTGTTTACACCTCCGAGTTTGCACTTCCTGGGGCTGAGAACTCAACACGTCATCGTCATCGCATACAAACATAACACGAACTCAAAGCAGAAAGTGAAGAATCAGACAAGGTCGTAATGTATAAAATAGAACCTGAAGAAATAAAATGACAAAAGAGCCAAGGTGTGAGTAGAGAAAGAGAAGTAAGTAAAGTAGAGTGAACGAAAGAGAGGAATACTTATGAGCTTTTTTTAGGTTGAGTGAGGATTTTCATTTTGAAGCATTGTTGTTTCTTACAGAATACATTAATTTATTTGCTCGTTTTGTTCATTTTCTATGAAAAAAACGTGTGTACTTCAGGCCAGATCATAAAGAAGCATGAATGAATTAAGGGATTACTAAGGAATCAAATAAGGGTGCTTCACATTTTCCCGAGAAAGTATACCCTATTGTGCTAAATTCTATTTTATTGCTAGTTGGCAGTAGTATGTAGTTAATAGTGCTGGAATATTTGAATTGCTTTCTCGTATTTTATCCATGCTCTTCCGAAATGAAATAGAAATTTGAGAACTGAACTGAAAACAAATGCAATAAACCACTTCACTTAAATACTCTCGTATGTTCTTAACGCTATTTGAGCTTCTGCTACAACAGACAGACAGACAGTTGAGTCGATGGCTCTGTATCTAGGCTACTTTAAGTTACCAACTTAGCGTATATTATTGCCGGAAGTTTTCTATAATTTGATGTAATAAACCAATTTGAGTACGGAGAAGGGTCTGTTGCATAAAGTACTTTTGACTTGAGTCCCATACAAATTGGATGATATTAGGCAATAAACACAAAGCTGTAAATCAAAAAACACTCTCATAAGATATTTGAAGAATGGGGAATTGGTTTTTACATTTTCCTGACGGACTGGAGAGTTGCTACTTCCAGATTCTTTTTAAAATCAAACAGCAGTTCTCCACCAGCCCCCATGGGTTAGTGACAAACAAGTTCCCTATTTATGCTTCTATGGCCGTTATCTTCTGAGACTCCGCTTTGGTTTGATGTGCTAGAGCTAGGACTAGTAAAAACAAGACTGCTTGTAATCCTATGTCGGGGTCATTTCCCAGTTATACATTGGCTTGGCTTGCCTTTGTCTGGCAGCATATTGACAACGATAAGGAAACATGAATGGTAAGACGAGTAAGAAGCCACTTGAGAGTTAGTACCTACGACGGCTCGCTTCGTGAGCGTTTCTCCGTGAGAATCGCAATATTGGTACTTGTTCCCACATGTTACTTCTCGTCTTATTCTATGTGAGGTCTCTGGTGCTTTTTCATTGTTATTAAGTTTCCTTGTCGCGCTCTGTTCTTGTCTCGCTCTTTTCTTGTCTAGTTTAATAAAATGTAACTGGTCCTTAGACTCCAGTTCAGCGTCGGTAGTAGTCGTAATCGAGTAGTAGTCTTAACTAGCTATTTACTTTACCGTGGCTTAACATATAAAAAATGGTATACTTTTTTTAATTTCAAAAAGAACATAGCTTTCTAGAAAAAATAATGAACGATATCCAGGGGAGAATATATTGTAAGGTTTAATGGTGAACGAGAATCACGAACCGAGCATAAAATAGGGCTGTACAAACGAACAATATCAGTATAGGCTTGACACATAACTGAATTTTACCCGGGTATTAGACGTCTCAATGCACTTGTTTGCGGCATTCCCAATACTTTTCTGAGCCGAAAAGGTCTAATTTATGGGAAAACCCAGAATTGCAATGATTGCAAATCTGGAGAAGAACCGCTACATCATGACCATGAGCTACCTGGAGAAATGCTAACTTTCGTCGTGGCACTTGCACCTAGTGAACTACAAGAGTTTGAGCTAGCCAAGGAGAATTTATTATTCTAAATTTTACTATAGCAGCAACAGCACGAGAAGTGGTGAAATTGATGAGAACTATTACAAGTTTTGTTGCTTTCATTTCTCAGAAAAGAGACCAAAAAGTACACTCAGTCAACACACTACTACCAAGGGTATATTTTGAATTATTGAGTTGACGAGACCACTATTTTCTGCAACAAAACGTGGAGATAAATGGTTTAAAATCATCTGCACTAACATCTCGAGAAAATGTACAGCTGAACATGCAGATAGTGGATTATTTTAATGCATCAGACGTTTCTATATACATGGGATTTTTTTGGGACTCGGCTAAATAAACTGCCGTCCAGTAGACACAAGACACGAAGGTAGATGAAATGTATTTCAAGGAAAATCTTTACAAATGCAGGTCACAAATCTACCAGTATATATAGCCTGTACTATTTCTTTATACTACTGCAGAAAACTAGAAAAGTGCCGGTACCGGGACTCAAGTATGGACGAGACTGGCCTATTTCGATTACCGGTGCGGTACGGAGAGGCAAGCTTATCGAGGGAGGACGACAACTACATGGCAGCAGAATACTATAATATAGTTTCTCCAGGCACTACTACTACCTTCCTGACTGTCGACATTGGTATAAATTGCATGGACGAAGGAAAGAAGTTATGGCTGAAAAGGCGTTTTGCATTACTCTCTATGGATCTCTCAGACTGATAGAGAAACTGCGTTTTTCCCTGTGGGCGACTATCTTTATCATCTTTTCTGGACTAATATAGAATAGCTTTCCTTTTGAGAGAGTTTGCAAAGAAATCCAATTTGATATATAAATAAATATATACTTTGTGAGCTGATCCAAAAAATTACACTAGTGTGGATGCATTGCAGTGGGTTGCTTGCCGGATGAGAAGAAATAGTTAGAAATACAGTAGTTAACTTTCACTTGAGGTTGAATTTGTTTGTGATGTTGTAAAGATGGGCAAAGCATATAAAATTGATAATGGTAGCAGTTATCGTTGGATATTACTGTCTTGTCAGGAACAAATGGTGCAATAAATTAAATACTCAAGTTTCATTAACTTTATACAAGAAAACGCCCATCCTGATTATAAGGACCAAGTATAATTGGTCCGTACTGTTAGCTCATTAACTTTTCAAGTATCTACTCCGTTTCTTCTGAATAACTATGGATAGCGTTGCAGATTAAACGAAAGTTTAACATTGAATGGTAAATTGTGTATGGATAGTATCGAACTATCCGGGAATTTGTTTTCACTTATGCTAGATAACAAATTAAGACCATTTATTGGAGCCGGTGGATGAGATTTTTTTAACTGTACTACTCCTTCTGCCTCTACCTGATATTTCTTGCGCCTTTCTCTTATCACTTTTGTTCTATCGCAAAGCCCAAGCACATACAATCTAGCGTTAACCGCATGAAAAATCTATGGAAATGAACAAAATTGTGTACCTATTCATCGACACTTTATGGCTAGCAGTTTTTGGAGAAGAAAATTCGCTAAATTTAAGTAAAAGCCGGAGAGTCTGAAGCTTTAATTGGAAAAGTAGGTAATTTCCCATAAAGACAATACGTGTTCTAAAGAAAGGGAAAGGACGAGTACAAATACCGTATTTACCGATTTAATTCTCCTGGGGAATTATCGTTTAAAATGGCCCGAACCCCATGGGGAATTAAACCGGGGGGAATTATTTCGGGGTGGGGAAGTTTAGGACCCAGACTTTTTGATGATTTTAGTAGTAATTTTAATTAAAAGTTCCACCAAAAAATAGACTTTTTGAACTTTTTTTACTGAATTTGTCTTTCAAAGTGAACAAATTAACCAGCCGTTCCCAGTAATTCATTATTATTTTAAACCTGAAATTGAGATAATAATAATATGCAATTAAACTAAAGAATATGAATCATTTAAAAAAAATTTTTAGTTTAATTTTTTTAATGGCAATTTTAAAATACTAGAAAATTTTGTTTCCTATATGTTCATTCTCTAAAGTAGTTCCTGTATTGAATTACAAAAAATATTTCAAAGTTTAGTAAAGAAAACGCAATCTCTGCTTTTGCTAATTATAAATTAATTTGAAATTTTTATGGTAAAAAAACCCGTCTCAAAATTATTTTAGGTATTGCTCTTTTAAAACGGTTTTCTCATTAAATAAGCTTCAATTTGAGGGATGGGAATTTTTTCCCCATGGGGAATTATTTCGGGGTGGGGAATTATTGTTTCAAATGGCCCGAACCCCCTGGGGAATGAAACCGGGGGGGGGGAATAATTTCGGGGTGGGGAATTAAATCGGGAAATACGGTAATCTTCCTCGTTTCAATCTTACTATAGCCCCGTTTTAATAAGACACTGTTCTACAGACGTACTGTGCCATTACCATTACTGTCACTTTCAAGTGTACTGCAATAGTTCAAGAAATCTATTTCTATCCTAATATCAACCCTATGGGAAGAAGCAAACGTCGACAAATGTTTCATATAAAAAACTTCCACCAGATAAGGAATAACAAGACGGTTTTGCTAAAAGAAAGGAGTTTGAAGGTTGGAAGTGGTATTAATTAGTTCGAGTCTAGGTAAATATCTTTTGAAAGCTCCGTAGCAATGAGATTTTTTACGTGACTGTTTACGTAAATTAATGAACGGGATTGCTATTTCTCCTTCTTTATTTCATCGCTGGTTCTTGGATTAAATTAATTCATGGCTGTTTTATAAGCATACTTTTTTTCACATTCAATAAGCATGTGTAATGATCTAGTGAATCATCTTGATGTAAAATACACTAAATATTTTTTCAACAGAAGAGTAGAGTGCTGTAAAACAGAAGCTTTGCTGCCATAATTCAAGTCAGGCACGGGTATGTACGTCTATTGCAGGCAATATCACCATTGGTTCTGATTTAACTCTAAGCAACTCGGTGGTTATGAATACGGAAAGCCACTGCTACTCTCCTACTCCGCGTATTTCCAGCTTTCCTTCATTTTTATAGTGGGATAAAATCTGTGTTACTTTGAGTAAACCATATCGGAAAAGATGACAGTCTCTATATTAGTTGATGTTGACAGCAGTCAAAAGTTCTGAGCAACCTTTCTTTTTACAGTAAATCCCACTTATCAACCTTTTTTCCTACCTTCAATCCTGGCTTGTCTGGTCTTTAGTAGCTGATAGATCCCGAATTCTAAGAGATAATAAAAACTATACGAACTACACTGCTAAGATAAATTATATTTCATTCACTCTCATGTTCATCTCTCTCATCCTGCTGTGCAATGACCTTAGCTTCAAGTAGGTAATTTTGGAATTTTTTTGGCCGGCTTTTACCTTGTGACACTTAGGATTCACTCTAAAAAGCCTACTCCTTGTCCTTTTGCTTTCACACTTTTTAACTGATACGTAGTTCCTTGGAGACATTTGTGTTTTGGAGAAGGTTGGTAACATGATGCTGTATTTATCGACCAATCTCTGCTAAACCAACCAGTCCACCAGTCAGGATAATGGTTCTAGTATGATGATGTCGGGCGAGGAGGAAACATCTTGAAAAAAGACGATATACCTAATAATAGCACACAGGAAAAAACTGACGTTAGCATTGATATAGTGGTTATGTATGAATGTCGTCGCAAAGTGACATATCTTAGGTCTCACAACTTTCAATTGAATGTTGGTGATATGTGGATGGTAGGAATAAGAAGTGAAAGATAGTAAAGAGTTTAACGTAAGGATAGTTGACACAAGCTGGATTTTGTACTTTCCTTTTGTCAATGTTGATATCGAGAAGCCGAGGTCTTGGCTTGCGTTTGTCCTTTGTTCTCAGTTTTTTTTCCATACAGTAAAGGATAAGTAAGCTTAGTATATTAGTTTATTTATAACACTTTTTGAAAGCGAATCTAGGATAAGATAGTGCTTATAAATTATTTTAAGTAAGGTTTCATATGTGACAAAATTGGAACGCTGCGCTTCTTCTAGTATTAATATTTTCCCCAGTTGTCAGTTCTCTTGGGAGCTTTGGTTAGTCAGATAGGACCCTTTTTTCAATTTCGAATATAGAGTGTTGTACACGTGCGTTCTATTATGCGTTGTCGTATCAGGACAGTATGGTGCGGTAGAGAAAACAAGTAGATGGAATCAGCAAAAGATAGTAGGCGAGTGTTTGGCAAAATTTCCAAAATATCGACCTGGCTCTCCTTGCTGATATGCACATAATTTTTCAAAGATATTATCTGTCAAATTTTGTAACATGTTTTGCCTTCTGTGACCAACTCTGAAGGGAAAAGGGTGAAATATACAAGTAGAAGTGATCTTTTCCTTAAAAAGCATGTAAATATAGCATGTAGATACAATATAATACAAAAGTGACTGGTTAGTGGTTATTCCATACTAAAAGGACCATAGCTAACTATAAAGGCCGATTTTATTTTTATTTTTTTCTTACCTATTTTATCTTTTTCTATCTTTTTCATCCTGACATTGGTGCCTAGGTGGATTCAGTATTTAAGAACAGAAGTCCAGCAGATTATATTGGTATTTAAAAGTTTGTAATAGTTTCTTCTAATGAGCGTAAGTTTTAAAAGAAAGTTCAGGAAAAAGAAAACCTAATACTTTTATTACTGATCATCCCGTACTTAAATTGTAACTGAATTTGTCATGTGGTGGATAAAAGAAAACTAGAATCAGTCGAGCTGAAAATTAAAATTTTACGGACGATTTACGTTTATATTTAGCAAATAATTGAAAGTTTGTGAATAGTAATCTACATTAGATTCAAGCAAAAGTACATTGTATTTCAAATAAAAATACAAAACTGGCTAACTGCTCATTTGATAAAGAAAGCTGCTACCTATTTGACATTTGATATTATTTAGATGTCTAGCCATTTCAATTACAAAAATTGGTGTTCCACCTATCCACTCTTCACTACTTCCTGCAACCCATACAGAATGAGAAACTCTTCCAGCCTTTAGATACTGAGATATGGGTGCATAACTAACAGAAAGGTTTAAACTAGACGTTCCCTAGTGAATTTGATCCTCTCATGATTTTCAATCACTCAGCCAGCAGCTCAGCTCAAGATCATGACAATAAAGTAGGAATACAAGTTTGGAAGTTTTAATTTAGCCTAGAACTGTTCTCTCGGAAAATGGAGAAAAATTCAGCTTTCTGAACACTACATGCAACCTATGCTGTTCTATTCCAATATCCTGTTGAAGAACTACGCTGAATAGGATGAAAATTCCAACTTAAGAAGAAATATAGACACACACATATATGTAGCATGTGCTGTGTGTCTGTATACCAAAGTGTGAGCACCTGAGTTAAGGATACTGACACCTTGGAAAACAGTGCACCAAACCAATATCATAGAACAGTTGATAGCAGAGTAACGTCCATCTGCAAGTTTTGATATAAAGTTCTATTCCGTATTCACTAAACTCTGGTATAGATAATCTGGTAAAGTAGCTGGATATAGTAGCTAAAGCAAGCTGCATTCTTAACTACAGTAAGTAAGTTCAAGATCTGGTTGTAAGAACATAGATGATGGAAAAGGAAAGATCTCAGGATCATCTCCCATCACATTTTTCATAATAAACTAACGAACACTAGAGAATAGAGTCGACAAGGAAAAATAGCTCTTTATTGATTTTTATTTTTTTTACCTCTCGGTCTTAATATAGAAAGGTGGGATGCTGTGTGTAAGTTTCGTTGCAAAGAGAAAGCAGCAACATTCTTACTTTGTTCTGTTTTATACTGGATTCTGCCAAACTTTAGTTAGGCCAACGTTGAGCCACTTGCAGCGTGAAGAAAGTTTGACTACTATAGCATGCCAAAATGAAGAAGTAGAGAAAGTAGGAGCTGAAAATAGATCCGATATGCAAGGAAAGCTTGATAATTTGGAAAGAAAGGGTAAGGAATAAAGTTAGTAGATGTGATGTGATTCAGACTTGGTGTCTCTCCTCTACCTACGGTTGGATAACTAGTTTATTTATATAAACTTAAACTACTATTTATCAAGATAAACCAAGAGGCTTCCGCCGTTTTGGTAATCGAGAGGGTTAACCTGGAGAAATTTATACTGTCAGTATGCAGCTCTTTGTAAATATTTCGTACTTCTCTGTTTGTTTGTTTGTTACTAGATCCATTATTTGTACTGCTTAAAAGGAGAATGATAACATGCTAACAGTAGTGAGGAGGGTATGTAGTATGCGGTATCCCCTCAGTTTGGCAAAACTCAGTTTGGCAAAAATTCGAACTTAAAAATCAAAACCAAAAACTCACGGTGG
>JAQFZX010002947.1:0-15270 GCA_034682405.1 Hydroisotoma schaefferi | reverse complement strand
CTCCAACCTTCAAACCCCAAACTGTTGAAACTTATCCAACTGCCCAAACTCCTGAAACCCGAACCTGTAAACCCCGAAACCTCCAACCTTCAAACCCCAAACTGTTGAAACTTATCCAACTGCCCAAACTCCTGAAACCCGAACCTGTAAACCCCGAGAACTATCTAGTTATAGTTTCTGAATAAATATGACATTATGTGCATTTGGGTGGATTAGAGGATGGAAGGGGGTATTAGTATGAAATGATTGTTGATATACCTTATTATTTAAAACAAACAAACAATGTCTCTCAATTTCTTTGGACATTACGAGGGATGATGTTAAGACTTGTGTAGTGGACATGTAGACATGTAGTGTACTGAGTTGTTGGTTACTAATAAATATTATTGATGGATGCTATTATTTGGTTGTAATTGTGTGTGGTGGTGGTTTGTGTATTGTAATTTAGATGGGAGAGTTGGTAGGTGGTGGTGGATGGATTCCTCCTTCAGAGTCAATATTTAACGCAACCTTCCAACTGACCTCAATCTTACGAAGTATCGTTGGTCAAGAAGGGGGACTGGCTGTTGTGGGCAGTAGTGGTCTTCTTACCCAACTTTGTGACACTTTGGCATGGACTATTCATGACATTGATGTCCTTACCAATACTGTCAGGATACTTAGGTAATATCCTCTAATCCTTATATCTCTTCACACACACATACACACCATCCCCTTTCATTCAGTTTATAAAATGCATGGCTCACTATAATAGAGTTTGATTGAAACATGGAAAACTACCCAGTGCAGTACGGAATACTTATAGGTCATGAGAACCCTAATGTCTTTAGCGCATTCAATTCCTCCCATTTCATTTGCTTAAAATAGGAGTGGCATTATTCCACCCCTTTCACTTTCTTAATTCCAGTACTTACTCCCTTAATAGTTTATTGGCGCAAATACTGTGGGGTACGAGGGTCCATTTGTACCCCCCTGGAATTCCCGATAGGCCCTATCCTTTACATGCTAAACAGGCTCCACCCAGGCAAACCCCTTTCTATCCTTTAATGCTAATTCTACCCGTTGATACCCCCTCGTGGTTGCGCCTATGTAATGCCAATAGTTAATAGTTCCCCAGAACCTGTCCACCCTATCTTCCTGTTTTCTAATAAATAATTCCCCAGGGGGATTATATAATTGTAAAGTAATTTGGATGTGAGGTGGACTGGATAAGGATAACAAAGCCCCAACGTCCCCTCCTCCCCTACCATTGGGGCTCCTTTTCTATTTATTTCTTGGGATGTGCATAGTTGGGCACACTCCCCGGGGTGGTGAGGGTCCGAGTGGGGTTTTCGAGGGGTGTGGTCATGATTTTGAGCGAGGGGTGAGGGGTTAGGAGTGAGGGGTCGTAAAAATGTGTGAGGGCGAGGGGTCGCGAGGGGTGTGGTGGTTAAAATTTAAGAGGGCGAGGGGTTACGAGGGATGTGCTAGAGTTTGATAGAAAAAATGAATGTTGGTATGAAAAGATCCCTTCTAATTTCTAAATTGAAGCTAAAATATATAGCGTGTTTGTTATTTTAGGTTTATTTTTGTGCTCAGAGTTCATTACTGCCTTCATATTTACTTCTTTTTATCCTGATCTATTATAATTGGATTTGATATAAAATAATCCATGTTAATAAGTCAATAACATGTTAATCAGGAATATTTATACCGTTTGGTCACAGATTTGTGAAGCTATTTGCTTCTGTTTCTGTAAAAAAGTGAAAAGTTTAGAAACTTTTGTGGGTCTTTTACTTTCTTTTTTAATTAAATATAAATATTTAAAGTATAAAATTACGAGGGCGAGGGGTCTAGAGGGGTGTGGTGTTAAATTTTCAGAGGGCGAGGGGAACCGAGGGGTGTGGTGGCAAAAAAGTAAGAGGGCGAGGGGTTGAGTAGAAAATGTTAAGGAGGGCGAGGGGTGTGGTGTGGTTTTTAGTTGCCCAGCTATGGGGATGTGTCTATCTACTTGCTGCTTATCTAAAAACTGATGATAACATAATGGATACGAACTGATGGTTTTTGAAATGGAATATGATGGTGTTTGTTTTTGATGATAACTAGCGTCGTGTCCACGAATGACAACTGTTGTGGGATAATGTACAAGAATGGGAGTTTGTGTGGTTCGGTGGTGAAGGTGCTGAAGGTTTGGTATGCCAAAGACGACGTCATGGTCAGACTTACCTACTGTCTTGGGAATCTTCTAGCCACTTCTGACAACATGCGGCTTAAAGTATGAACCTTTCTTCACTTGTACACCGCATCCCCATCCCTTATACTTTTACTTGCCCAGATTACTAAACAATTACCCTTTAGACGATTACACTTTAATGTGTTAAGAGATAGGTCAAGGGAAAGTGGCCATTTATTCTATATGATAAATCCCTATTTCCGTTAAAAAAGTGTGTGGGTGTGGGTTAGAGGGAAATGTGATAAAAATGTATGGGCTAGAGTAAATAGGTCAGGGCAGCCCTCATCGTTCCACTTTTAAGAACCCATCCATAATAATAATAGTAATAAACACTTTAGCCGGTGTTTTACTTAAGATTCCATCCCCTTCTTCTGGGTTTAATAATGTTTGGTGTGGTGTGCGTGCAGACTTATTTTGATTAGCTCTACACAACTACCTATATTGTGTCCTTTTATAAAGTATTATAAGGTTAATTACTGATAATGTAAATGGGTAGTGAGGAGGCTTATTTATTTAACGTTGTTGTTTAGCTGTTTGAGGAGCCGTATGCAGTAAAGACCGTTTTGCAAGTCCTGTCCTACAACATTCACAAACCCCATACATCAACTTCTATGGATATTCTTGTCAAGGTAGGTTATCCACTTTTACGGGGTTACGTTATTCCACGTAAATATAGAAATATAGTTAGAAATATATAGTCCCTCTCCTCCTCCTCAGTTTTGAATTATAACCATCAGAGTAATGTCCCCGGCTAATTATTAAAAGAGTTTAACGGTTGTTGAAGCCTCTTTAAAATATGTGACTACCCGATGATATTTCAGACTAGCCGAATTCTAGCAAATTGGGTATTGAATCCTGACATTGGTAACGAAATAAGTGAGGATGCGGATGTCTGGGAATATCTGTATTTAATTCTACAACTGACGGACATATCCGACGAGTTGGTTCTCTGTGTCATGTCCACTCTCAATAATATCACTTTTTATAAAAACTACGTCCAACTCGACAATGGAACTTTGAAGACTGTTGAATGTAATTCCAACTTTATCTCTATTATTTTTACTACCTTTCTTTCTACCCTTTTTATTTTATAGGGAGTACTTTTATTGTAGATTTATATACAAATCTACACTTGAAAGACTTGGAGGGTCGGACGGAGGCTGTTAAGGTCCTTGGAAACCTCACCAGAAACAGAGATATTCGTCTAATGGCTGCTAATTGTATGAGTTATACTCAATAATATTATATTCTTATTTGGGGTTGATGTTTGTAAATAAATGTGGTTTGTGTTGTAGATATGGATAAAATCCTCCTATCCTTGGAAGAGGATCGGGAAGAGTTGGTGTGTGCCACTTGCGGGCTCCTTATCAATATCATTATTGAACAAACCGTCAAGTTGGAGTTTATACGAAAAAACGGCGTAGATAAGTAAGTGCAGATAAGCCGGATGTGAATTTTATTCTGGCCATAGGCACAACCACCAGGGGGTAGAAATAGCATTTAAGGATAGGAAGGGGTTGCTGCGGTGAGGGGTCTGCTTAACATGTAAAGAATAGGGGGGGGGTATCTGGAATTCGAGTGGGTGCATTAGAAAACTATAGAGGGTACGGTGTACCCCCCAGTGGTTGTGCCAATAATTGTGACAGTCTAACAAAAACCTTTATTCTCTCTCTAATTTCAGATTAATCTGTGTTTTGGAGAGTAGAGAAAATTATGGAGTTAGTTTAATGGTGAGTCAAGTACTTTGGAACCTGGTAATTTCCAACCAAAATGTAGATCCAAGTCTTGTCCTCCCAAAGGACAAAAGTGATAGACTGAAGAGTGTTTTGATGAATAAATTAAGTTCCGAACCACACCCCCCTCATCTTGAACCAAAGGGAGGGGAGGAGGAGGTTTATGACGATCAAGATGACGCTTATGAGGATGAATATGATGATGAGGGGGGGGATGTGGCTATTCATCAAGATTTCCATTCCCTAGCTCGAAATCTTATCCTTAAACTTTAAAGGGTTTTAGTGTGTGTCAAAAAAAAAAAAGTATGTAATAAATTGGACCTGAATATTATTAAATGCTGGAGTATTTTACTGCCCAACTTTTACTGCATAATACTTTATATAACTTTAATAATACAAAGCAGGGTTAGGCTTTTATAGGACTTTAAATTGGTTGTTAATTCCATACTTTATTCCGCCTTTCTGTATTGGTTTAGTTCTTTTGATCCAATTTATTGAGATATAGTCAATAATGTATCTGGAACTGTAAATTAATAAAAGATGTAACAACGGGGGTGGGTTGGGTATAAACCTTTGGTTTTGGGTACAATAGAGGTGGAAATTGGGGACATCTCCGTAAAAATTGGGACACCCCGCATTGACCAAACGTGTCCCAGGCTCATATGTATAGTAGTAACACCTATTATGATATAATCATACTTTCATTAACCGTTAGGACACGATTTTAACCAAACGGATTAAAAAGAATGGAACCCGGGTCTATCTCCTTCCCTATCCCGCCCGGGTATCCTCTCAAGGAATACCCTGGTAGAATAATTATCCTTCCTCTGTCTTACACACCTTTTAGTAGGGGATATATAGGTATTCATGCGGATTTATTTGTGGTTCTGTGACGGAGACTTCCTCCTTCATTGAGATCATTGTGGCTTCTGTGAGAAGGCCGAGGTCGATGTCTGACACGTTGGCTGTGTAATTAATTAAACAAAGTATATAATTATTATTAAAACTTGGTTGGCATTTAATAAACCCATAAATAAGTTGTACGACCACCAAACCTTTGGCTGTGAGTAGTTGGAAGAAAGTGTCCATCGGGTTGATCCGCTCTTTTGAACCTCCTCCACTCTCTCCAACTTTAAATAAAACCCCCCTGTATTATATATATATAATACACCTTATTTCTTTTTGAATAAATGATTTTAAGTCCACCCCCCCCCCCTGTACATTTTTTTTTCTTGTGTCCGGTTGTGAAGAGGCTCTTCCTGGTTTGAGAGACGACCCCACTCAACAAGTCACTCGAGTGCTGTCTTGCCCTTAGACAAACGGACATTGGGTGTGACCATCCGTTCAGAACTCGATAAGCTCGAGACTTGGGTAGGAGAGATATCAAATGGAGTTTCTTGGCCACGTTACCCTCCTCCGAATCCTTCAGATCTGCTTTTTGCAAAGGGTAAAATTATCACATAGGGAAGGTTGTAGACGCATAGGCGCAACCATCAGGGGGTACAAATAGCATTAAAGGATAGGAAGGGGTGGGGCTAGGCGGGCCCTGCTTAACATGAGAAGGATAGGGTTTATAGGGAGTGTACCCTTTGTACCCCCACTGGTTGCGCATATGATATGGAAGGTGTATAGGAGGATGTATGCCTATCATAATATTTTTGACGAGATCGATCTGTAGATCAAAAGTTCCAGCCCGTACATGCCAAAGGAATCGATCAAACTGTAAAGTTCTGTATCCCAAATAGGCAAAGAATGGTGTAAATCCTGTAGGAAGCGGACATGCCAAAGTTCCTAAAGCCAGACTGTAATGTTCCATCAACATGAATAATCCCAATCGACTCTCCCACTTTAAACCGTCTCTGTAATAATAATATTGTTAAATAAAGTCCAGCATAGTATAGGTGAGAGAAAGTGTTTAAAAATAAGGGTGAGATTATATAGAAAGTGAGTATACATTAGTTTGAATCCCTTGTCCCTGTGAGTTTTACTCTGAGGAAGCTCAAGGGTTAGACAGACCAAATGAATAAGGATTCTGGCGGATTCGACCAAAGCACAGACGTACTTCCCAGCGACCGTGTGACCGTGAAGGGGCCACTCCTTCCGTTCCTTTAGCAGATGCATGCTAAGTTCACGCAGGTTCTTTTTACAAGAGAGAGCAAGTTATAGGTTACACGCTTTACTATACAGGCTTTTAAGAGAAGAGATAGATAGAGCTAGAGGGAGAGATAGAGAGGATTTGACTTACTTACAATTGAAAAAACATACTCTTGTTTGTTGGCTGTGCAGGACTCGTGTTCCACAAATGGGAGTTGGAGTTCCGTAGTTCTTCGGCCAAATAAACCAGCAATGTCCCCCACCGAAGAGGTGCAGATCATGGGGGATGAGGGGGACATTGGGGTACTTGCTCGAGACAGGGCTTCAGGCTGAGACAGACAAATACAACAATACTTTATCTCAAGTCCTACTTTCCCTTTTTTTAGAGGTAATGTATATTGTCATAGGCGCAACCACGAGGGGGTACCAGGGGGTACAAATAGCATTACAGGATAGGAAGGGGTGTGGCTGGGCGAGGCCTTGGCATATTACAGGTATAGGTGCAACCAGGAGGGGTTTATGGGTACACTGTACCTCCTAGTTTACTAATGTACCCACTGGAATTCCAGATAGGCCCTATCCTTTACATTTTAAGCTGGCCCAGCCCAGCACCGCATTAGTCACACCCCTTCCTATATTTTAATGGTATTTGCACCCCCTGGTACCCCCTCGTCGTGGTGGGGCCTAAGGGTATATTGGAAAACTAGGGGGGTACATGTACCCTTGTACCCCCCTCAGTTTCGTCCTCAGTGTATATCCTACTTTGTAACACTGGAACGTTAGAAGGAGCTTCTCCTGGACGTTTTTATGGTTAAACCGATGACTTGTGGAGTATTGGCGATTGAGTTGCCATAAATTGGTCCAGAGATCTGTCACATTGTGGGGAAATACTCGTTGACTCGGGGACAACAGCATCGAACTCACTTCCGCCCCATTCCCAGTCAGAGTCAGAATATTCCCTTTCTATTTATAAACCACCCTCGGGTTAACTTTTATGGTACATGTATTAGTAGTTGGGATGGGATAAGATGATCATAAGGGACGTACATAAGAAGAGTCCAGAAGGGGGTTTGGGGAGTAGGGGATAATGCAGAGGAACGACTCCATATTCCGCAAAATCTGTTTTCTAGTTTGTAGATAAGCAAATGCGATGAGGAACTCTTGGTAGATTTGTTTTAGATGGAGATTTCCTCGTCGTTTCCCCTCATCGTAGATCATCTATGGAAATAATATTACAATTGCAACTATTATAATGAAGCTCAAGCTCCCACAACAACAACTTGAACAGAGGAAGGTTAATAACTGACCCTCTTGGCCACACCGATATCATTTGAATGGATGAGGAGGAAGTGAATGACTGCAAGTTTAAACTTGAGGTTGGCCTTTGGAAGTAGGGGAAGGAGCAGGTCAGAGGTCAACTCCAACTTCTCAGAGGATAAGTCTGAAAATATCAAATTAATCCCGAACTTTGCACTTTGGTCGTGTTTCTCATCCCCCAGAAAGGTGGAGGGGGAGGAGGAGCTGGCAGACAGACAGAGAAATTGGTCACAAGCCCTTGGGCCGACTGGTAGTAGACTTTGGCAGGGGAAGGTCATGTGGTGACTTGGCTCATGGGTTGGACCAACGTCCAGGATGTGAATGAACAGGGGCCATCCCACAACCACCAAGTATCCATCTATCAAGGAATATAAGCTGAGGATTTATCTACTTAACTCCATAATAGGCCCAACCACGAGGGATGTAAAGGATAGGAGGAATTCTTGGGGGTACATCCGGGGTACAGTGGGGACCCTCATGCCCCAGTGGTTGCGCCAATGTACTTGCCAAAACAGACCCCTTATTGTTTATGCCTTACCTTGAGAAAAAACAGCAATATCGAGTTTGAGAGGGAGAAGGGCTCGGTGGTCGACCCCGATGGTGACCTCGACCTTAAGGGTTTTATTGTGATGAAGTAAATTGACAGAGTAGAGCAGAGATTCTTCTGAAACTATAGGAGGAGTGGATGAAGAGGTAGGTTGAGAGGATTCGGAGCAAAGTTGGAACAAGTAAACTGCTCCGGAGTTATGAGCAAGAATTTTAAAGGAATGGTTGTTAGAAGTTGAGCTAAGGGTTTGAGCGTCCGTTACAAGCGTTCCTATTAAGCTGGACGACAATGGATTCATCTCCAGTGGCATGTTGAGCTTGTGTGTAAATGAGAACAGAAGAACTAGACATATGTTCAAGCGTCAGCTAAAAGTGTAAGGTAAATATATAGTTCCATCCAGCCAGGATGTATAACTTACCACGGATTCCCTGGGATAAGTGTCATGAAACTGTAGAACGGAAAGAAGACTGTTGACCTTTGGATAAGCGATGACAGGGTCGTCGTCGTCATCAAACCCCGAATGGGTGAGCGGCCGTGGATGAGCATATCCCAGAAATTGATGATAAGGGTCCCAAGCAGCCCACCAGAACCCCTTCCCTATAACTTCCCAACCTAAAATCTCAATCCTTCTTTGACAAAGGGTAGAGTAGGGAAGGGTTTGGATTTGGTACAGAGTAATACCTAAATATTAACAGATTCCATAGTTCAAGCAAGTTCAGTTTAAAAAAAAGGGCTAAAGGTTTAGTAGAGGTTATCCCCAATTAGTAATAGTAGTAGCACTGAGATTACATTGATTGAGAGAGAGTAAAAGTATTTTATTTCTAAAGCTGAGCCTCAGTCTTCCGTCCACCTCATCGTCATCATCTTGGGTGGTGGTGTCCCTGTCGGATTCCTCTGACCGGTTTTGGATCGTAGGAAACAAATGGATCCGAACCTCCGTCTCTCCCTCATCCAATATGGGCACTTTTTCCAGTATTTCGAAATTAGAAGACGGAGTATCCAACGTTTGAAACTGATGGAGTTGTTGGCGAAGGAGAAGTAAGGACGCCGAGTATTTGTTTAACGAGGTTTGGGATATGGAATGATGTTTCCGGACAAGACCCAATAAATAATAAATAATCTGAGGGGGTTCACCAGCCTTTTTCCCCCTGTTCTCCTCATCCCCCTCACTACTTTTAGTGAGGAATGTTAAAGAGGCATGGGTAATTATCTCAGAGTTGGCTTCTGTTGTAGGGGATTCTAAAGGGACTTTAAACTGTTTTGAAGAAGAGGTGATAATGTCGGTGGAGTTGGTGCTGGCACAGTCCCCTCTTGGAGTAGTAAAGAAGGTGGTTGCTTGGATAATCTGATGACAATCGGAAGTAGAGTTGGAGTTGGGGGTTGTTGTTGTGAGGAGACCATTAGGGATCTTCCCTATTACACTTATCATCTTTTTACCTTCATTATTGGCCTCCTTTCCTTTATTCTCTAATCTCTCTTTTTACACAACTTTAAAATACAAGACTCCAAACTGACATATCTGATGCTTAAAACAATGGGTAAATGTAGCAGCCTTTAAATGCCAAGTTGTGTAAGGAATGGAATTAAACTGTGCTTAAGGGTGCGGAGTGTACGTATTTCTATAGGCCCCTTTTGCCTCAAATAAACCTTATTTCTATAAAGTTCCATGTTAAATGTAAACCAAGTAGAATCTTTAGAGTAAATAGGATGTGGTGATTCAAGATTTTATTGATTTTTCTTCAGTAAGTAGGAATCTCTGATGCACATCAGCAGTTATAGTTGCAATGTAGAAGAGTAGATCCGAAAGTTTTCGGGAATCCGGGAGATTAGACCGAAAAAATAGGGGAAATGATCATATTTTCCGTTTTGTTTCCCATCCACATCATATTCCAAAGTTGTAGGAATAATAGTTGGGTTGACAATTCCCATTTTGTATATGATATGGGGACATTTATAAAGCTTATTTTCTCATACTCTTCTAAACTTCCTACTTTTGCCTCGTATCTCTGCCTGATTCCTTTATAGGTTCAATCAGTTCCAGAATTGGTTCAGTTCCACACACACACAGAAACCACAGTTTTATATCCAGAAGTAAATGTAATTTTGATGGATGAAATAAATATGAGGTAATATCTAGCTGTGTCAGTGTGTGTGGTTATTATAGTAAGTAGTTGACAACTTGGAGGACTCCTCTGCTCTTCTAGGAGATTAGATTAAAACAATATGGGAATACCCATCTTCCATCCATCAATAATATCCATTTATTATATAATTATATGATAGAGGTTCATTTTGGCCAAATTGATGTAAAGTGTAAGTCTGTTGCAAAACTTATAAGCCACTTTTTCCATATTTAGATTAATTAAACTTGTATTTGAAGTTATGATGATTAGTGGGAGATAGATATATAGTTAGCAAAAAGTAAAGTTGTGGAGTTTTATATTCTTAAAATGCGATGTATAGGAAGGAAATATTACATGTTTTATCGTGATTTTATAAAAATATTTACTATTTTCAGAATGGAAACTACACTACTATTAGTTGCTTTAGTAGTATTTTGTGCTAGATTATTATTATGATGGATCTATGCTCTATGGAGTAAACATGTTGATGCATTATTTTTATGTAATCAGCTTCTGACAGGGTGGGTGTAAACTACAGAGTAATTATATTTTACAAGATGAGATGAAGAGCATGCAGGGCATGGATGGAATAATCAGTTTTATAACAATGCATATCTTTTGTGGAAGACTTTTAATGGGTTTTCAATCATTATTTGATGTTTTTATAACAAGGATTCTATAAAATATTTATCCAAGTACATGCACATTGGATATAAATGTATTTAAAATCATCATAAAAGAACGCGTCGAGTTACACAATGAAGTGGATGTTATTAAGAGGTGATCTCTTTTAAATGGGAATGACGGATCACTCTGGCTGGCTGTCTGTTCATGAAATCTCTTGAACGGTATTTAATTCCGTTTTCGTGGGCCACATCCCTCAACGTCAAACGTCTCTGGTCACTACAAGGTTAAATGGGAATAGGTATATATCAAGTGGGGTGTGTGTCGTTTGAAAGCTATACACGATTACATTAAAAAAATGTAAGTATTGCTTTGAGAAGATGAGGTCAAAAGTTATGACCTTGAAAAGGTCAAAAGGGGGCACTATGAAAGTATAGTACCAAATGGTACATACAACGCCAACTAAGACACTATATTTGGGCGCTCCCACTGAACTTTAGGAAGTGTGAGCGGGTCTATAGTAGACGAATACTTCCGTCCTTAAGAGTGGGTACATCGTGCACACAGTACAGCTACATCGTGCACACATTACAGCCCCATCGTCCACACATTACGCGCACATTGCAGCCACATCGTCCGCACATTACAGACACATCTTGGACACATTACAGACACATCGTGGACACATTAGAGCTACATCGTGCACACATACATTAGAGATTACAGCCACATCGCACGCCCATTGAGACATTCCGGACACATTGCGCACACATTACAGCCACATCGTGCACACATTACAGATTACAGACACATCGCGCGCCCATTGACACATTACAGCCACATCGTGCACACATTACAGATTACAGCCACATCGCGCGCCCATTGACACATTCCGGACACATTGTGCACACATTACAGATTACAGCCATATCGCGCGCCCATTGACACGTTCCGGACACGTTAGTGACACATCGTGTGCCTCATACACACATCACGTGGACATCATTGAAAAATTGCGCGCACCTAGCGGACGACATACACACGACAGTGCACAGAACGGGTATATAGCGGACCCAGCACGGTCACATAGCATGCACAAAGCGCACATAGCATAAACATCGTGTGAACATTGCACGCCTCATGGACACATCGGAAGAATAAACGGTTGTTTGCACCTCTTCGTTACGCGCGTTTACAACGGTTTATTTTAACCCAACGAACCTGCAGAGCTAGAATTTGAAAACTCATTTATTGAATTATTTATTTGAGACAGAACGGCAATTGCATTAGGATTTTATTAAATGATTGAGACATCCTCTAATCTAATAATCGGGTAATGAATTGATAGAGAATTACATTATAAGAATCAAAGTTCGTCCTGTGCGTGCGTCCAAGGGACAAATATGCATATACTATAACCAAAAGGAACGTTAAGGATTGAATGACTGATGGGTTTCTTCCATGATTGATGAATTGAGGATTGTATAAGTAATTTATTAATTTGGATATGGAATTATTCCACATATAGGGTCATTCTAAAAGGCCCACACCCCCTGTACAACTCTATATACTTTATAAGTGAGTTAAGCAATGCAGCTCCGACCTGAGATTATATATAGCTGTCCCGACCAAACGCCCACAACCTCCACCTTCCAACAAATCTAATTCAGGTCAACATTTTTTATATAATTTGAGTTTTGACAAATAAGAAAAAGTCAAGGGTCAAAAATAAGAACCCTTTCTTTTGTTTGACTTGTAAAACTAAGGAAAGTTTGTTTAAAATGAGGGATAAATGCATTGGATTTCATGAAAAAGGTCCCGTTTTTGTTTGGTCATTCATGGGATTCCCTGCTTCTATGGAATACCTCTCACTCCTGACCTCACCTAACTCAACTTAAGGTAATCTCATCCAGTTAGTTGGAGAAAAGAGCAAAGTAACCATAATAATACTCTAAAAAACTTGTTTACTACAAAGATGAAAGTCCAGTGGTTTTTTACTGTTTTTCAAACCCCTTAGAAGGAAGGATAGTTACTCAGATTCACGTGCATGCACGTTTCAAAGTTTCAACCACACACACGGATATTTCATGTTAAAAAGGATAGAATGAACTGAGTTTAATCATGCAGCAACTATCATCTCATCATCTCATGATAAAATCCAGCTCTCCAGCTCACTGGAAATAATAATATTAAATCTCCAGCTTCATAATCATCATTCATAGAATTACACGAGTTTTTTTAAGGGAATGTGACGGATACAAAAAAATATAAGAGTCCCGTGAAGTTTCTCCGTATTGGCAGCGTGGGAGCCACTCCAAACAAAAAATGTTGTTTACTTGTAAAAAAAACCTTTTACGGACAGAAGATGAAGATGATGATATTTATCTATTATCCACCACCACCACCACCACACCCTTAAAAAAAGAAGCTGGAACTCGTAAGAAAAAAGAGCCCAAAATACGTAAAGATAAAGGAGGAGGAAGGGAAGGTATTTTAAGATTAGTAACTTCTGTATAAGAGCAAGTCCTTTTTGAATGAGTTCTATAGGAGTTTTAAAAAGTTGTTTACGCCAGAAATGGAATGAATTGAAAGGGATTCGTCCTTGAACAAAACATACACGCATTAGTAAATTGTATATTATGTACATTAGAGAATGGGTAGAGAAATATGGTTGGGTTACATAGGGTGGTCCCTTCACTAAATAAAATACTGCGTAAATGTCATGACCCAAGTGTCCTTGAAGGGTGTTTTTGCTCTTATTTCTCCCAATTCCATCCCGTCCAGTTTAATAACTTTACATAATCTCCGTAGTTTCACGCTTACTTTTTAGTTGAACAAAAAAAAGGGTGGTTGATGTGCAGAACAGCTTTCATTTCCTCCCGTTTGGGACTTCACAAAACTACAAATGATTCATTCCTGATCCTGACTGACCCTTGCTTGATGGATTGAAGGATTGATTTATGTCGTGGTTGGATTTTGTTTAACCACTGGGGCTTTATTTTAGTTTTGGTAGGAGGGAGGGGGACTTTAATACTACTTTGTGGAGCTAATGAAATTACCATCATCCCAAAAGTGGTAAACACACAAGAAAGCCATATGCATATATGGTTCACTTTTATTGTAGATTGAATGGGATAAAATGAGGTATAAAGACAGGGTGGGTAGTATTTAGTTAAAAGAAGGCTATACCTATAGAGGGAGAGTAGGACAAGGGATGCGTTTAGGTGCGTAGTAAAGCGTATAGAGGGGACTTTAATTGGAATTAAATTGGGTAGTCCTTTCCTATCTGGGAGTGTTAGGAATTAGGATAGGGTGAGTTCGGGTAGGGAAAACTCCGAAGACGCAGTTCAGTAAATTAATTCTAGGAATGAATAATAATGGGACAAAATCAGAGGCTGATTCTGTAGGATACTTAAGTTTTAGGAATGAAAGGCAGAAAGGTGAGTGAACCTATGTTATGTGTGTATGTATCTTACTGATGATGATGAGATCCTTATTATATACAGCATCTGCTGAGGTTTGTAAAGGGAGTAGGGACGATAAGGACTCAACGATCAGCAAATAAATAAATAAATGGAGGACACAAGAACTGAATTACCGTAAATCCCGTTCGTTAAGCCGCCCCGGTTGATAAGCCGCATTTTGCCATATTGTGAACTTTTTCCTTTTTTAGATAAGCCGCATCAATAGATAAGCCGCAGTCATATTATCTGCTTATAGCATTAGGTAAATGTAAATCTGACTATAGATAAGCCGCTGTTTTGCATAAGCCGCAAGCCCCTAAATTCGATCTTTTTTAACTGATAAGCCGCGGCTTACCGAACGGGATTTACGGTAATACAAATATAGTTCCCAATCCCAGTTAATAGAAGGTCTACTATAGCATAATCTAAAATTAAACTACGACGTCCAGTCTTTGGGTGGGAGGGACTTTAGGTAGGAGCACAGGGAAATAAAAATTGGTAGAATATGTGGGTATAAAGTACCCAGTTGTCATACATCATTTGAAACTTATCCAGAATATTCCATGTAAACTATATTTTATATTAATGGAACAGGAGAGGAGGAGGGTAGTCCGGAAACAAACGGGGACTTTACAAAGTTAGTGGGTGGATCGTTGTCTTTTGTAATATTGTAATTGTAAATTAGAGTTATCTCATCTAGTCCCATTTCATGTACTACTCTCTGAGGAGAATTAACGAAACTCAGCCATGTTCATGTATTTCTCATCAAACTAAACATGGATTTACATGAAGGGAATAAATAGGATGTTATTTCAGACTACATACAGCAGAGGCTCCAATTAGCATGGGAATAACAACGCCTCTCTCCCTATAAATTCGGATTTATTTAGGTTTATCACAAGAGAGAGTGTCAAAGTAAAGGAGGTTTTAGTCCAGAGTTGCTTGTAGTTTTGTCCATAAAATACAACTGCATTACTATCCATCATTCCTTTTACGTTAAATAAGTTCCATGACATAAAGCCCGATTCACACCTACGCGTTTTTTTGACGCGCGTCAAAAAAACGCGACGTCAAGCGTTCGGCGTCGTCTACCATGAACTGTTCACACCTAAAACTAAAAAAGCGTCAAATTGACGCAGAAGTACGCGTCAAAAAT
>JAQFZX010002946.1:0-15274 GCA_034682405.1 Hydroisotoma schaefferi | reverse complement strand
CGGTAGGGGTACCACCCCCGTAATTCATAAGTAGTAATCCGAAAAGTATTAAAAGTGTGCCAAGCCACCACATCAAGCTCACAGATTCATGGAAAACCAGTTGACCGACTAACGCCTGAAAATCAGTAAGGCGTAAGTAACTGTGGACATTCTGCATAGTTTAAAAGTTAAATCAACTCAGAACTGATTCAAGTAGCAATATACCGATGAAAAAAAGTTGGCCGCAGTATTAGTAACAGTCGCTTCTAATGAGGTTCTGCAATATCGTAAAGCTTTAACGAATGTGGTCCACATAATCGCATTTAATAATATCATAAGGATGAAGGCGATAATGCGAATATAAATGGCGATCTGAAAACAAACCCCACATCAATTTAAAATACAAGAAACCAACAAACGCTAAACATTAAGCATAACTAAATCTCGGAGATAGCCACCTCACCTTATCGCAAACGGCATAAGAGTCCGAAAAGGCATAATTTAAATTATTATGCGTCACTTGCTCACAAATCAACAAAGTTTCGGTCTGGTTCATGGCAAACTTGCCGAATGTTCCGGCAAGTGAGGCAAATACTCCCGACGTTAAGGCGTAAGACATGCCTTTAGATGACAGTTTTAAGACAACATTTTTACTCTCTGTATTCAAATTCCTTGACTTTTTCTTGGAAATTGACGAATCATCTTCTGAAGAAGACAAATCCTCTACTTTTGATCGGACCATTATATTACATTAGAATTGTCTCCAAGCTTTACATATCCTAATCCTAAACTGCATCAATCCCCTTAGGTTTTTCAGCATTTCTCGCCCATCATACATAGATCATAGTTCTAAAATACTACGAAAATGAATTTTCAAGTCAGAAATATACCTAATAATCATGTTAAAATGTTAAAAACTGCAAGTTTATTTCAACTCTGCCCCAACATAAAACGATACCTTATTTTAAGCAGACAAGCCTCAAAGACTTTCAGGAATGGTGTTAACAATAGCGCGTTGCTCATCTAGCCGACCTCATATGCAGCTCGCAGCCAAGTCTGAAAATTAAAATCATTGTAAAAACGAACATATACTGATTATTGACATTTTCGTACAAAAGAGCCTGATCCTGATCCATGCTATGCTAGATGTTACGTTCATCCGTGCATACTGCATACATGAAACCAACCAAGAACCAACTCCCGAATTCGGATATTCGGTTCGGACTTTACTACAAACAAAGCTTAATACCCGAAACACAACAGCCTGCGCCTACCCGCTGCTGGAGTTGTTAAATGATTCAAAATTCAAACGGTTATAAAAATAAACACCCATCTGACTTAAAATCACACCAAATGAATTAAATAAATTGGCAAAACATTTGCCAAACTGGATTTAGGCAAAAAAAAGTACGGGAAAGTTGAAGTTTTGTGCTACGTAGAAAAAATAAAGAACCATTGAGCAATTGAGCAATTGAGGAGGAATAGAGCCTGATCCATGCTAATTGAGGAGTCGGAGAATGAGCGAGATAACATCTTTTTAAGGAGGAAGTTAAAAACTTAGAAAATTGGACAGAAATACTCAAATTTTAGCAGCCTTTTTCCAAATATATCTTAAGTTTTTCAAATTCGCAGTATTTCAATAAATTAAGTGGCACAGTAGTCTCCTTTTTTTAAATGCGATAGAAGAATAAACGAATAATGATGTAGTTTTAAAATTATCCCTTGTCTATTAATTTCATGACTATTTGCCATTTGCAGTTTGCCTTTTGCAATTTAGTAGAATTTTGTGATTTTGGCGACTGGTTGAGTTGGAATTAACAGGTAAAAAGAACGTTGAATTGGTTTTGATTTGAGGTTTTTTAACTATTAACTAGCTTATTGTTTACTTTACTGTCACTATCTATCTATCAGCCTCTACTTTTTGCGGAGGATGAAAAGAGCAAAAAAACAGTCAGAGATTCAGAAAGATCAACTTTTTATTGTCTTATTTTGTACCTTTCAGGCTAGATTAAGCCATTTTAGTAACGCGGATGGACAGTTACTGAACGCAACGCAATATTTGAGAGTTCATCAACTTGTAATTCTTCCCTACCATACGCGCATACTGCTGCTGCTGAAGATGTATGAAGTCTAGGGTCACGTAGGTCATAAGGTCAGGTAAGACACCGGATGTTTTTCTCTTATTTAATATGCCTTCGGTAGATTGTGTAATTTCTTAAGTTAATTTTTCTTGTTTTTATGCAGGTCTTTCTACTGAAATTACATCGTTAGGTTTCCAACTCGTGGAGGCAAGGTTATCAGATCAGGCAGGATGTATTGTCTCCAGTGGCTTATTCCAGTTTTGCTGCTTCCAAAACCAGTGAATCCTGCTCTTCTTCATAACCATGTTGTTTTTATATTTTTATATTTAACGGGTTTCTTCCTGGAGCGAAAACCTTGTACGATTTGCTCTCTTGTATTCATTATTGCTGTTGCCCTCCTTTGTTACTCGGGTCTTGGAAATTGTCTATTTTGGAGCACAAATTGTGATACTGTTCGATGTGAAAACGGCTAATATCAACCGGTGTTTAATTATGGTAGGTTAGTTTTAGCCAAGTTCTGTTATACACGCTTATTGAGTGTCGTTTAATTAATGCAGAAATTAATTTTTACTTTCAGAATTCTTGACAGCGGCCAGAATATTAACTTGTTTCAATAAAAATTATAGTACGTTAGCATGCGCCATGAAGACGACTACATCGAGTGAGTGCCGTTGTTTAGAGTTTTGTGAAACTAACTAAGGAATAAGGATAGGGAACCTTAGTCCACGAATCATCATATTTATACGTAAGGTAAAGTTACCTGTCCTACTACTGTTCAGTTTAGTACCGTTTTTATGCTGATTAAATTTTAACGGATTTACTCGACGCGGTGGTTCTGTTTCTCTAAATATACCTATAACTATACGGGATACGTGGTAGTAATGATATGGTGCTTATATTGATCCGGTCACAGCCAAATAGTTAAAAACAAATGTTATTTTCATCTTAGTCGCTGATTTGTTTTCGTGAATACTACAAAATCCAAAGCTGTATGCTGTACAATTAGATGTTTCTAGTCGCGCAGCTAGTTTGATAGATATTTCGATCAGTTCACGTTTGTTTCTAGCTCCAACTAGTTAGTTTTATTTATAAAGTATTTGTAATTGAACTCATTTTTATAATCGAAGTTACATTAATTTAACCAAGCTTAGAAATTATATACAATACGGTCGTTGTATAATAATAGATGTGTATCAAACGTACAGCCTCGTCAAGCTGAATTTGTGTTATTCATCCATTTAAATTCGTAAACGTCAACTATAAATACCGTTTTTATCTAAATATTCGCACGGAATACCAAAAGATTTTTTTAGAGATGAAGATACTTTTTATTTTTAATTGTTTCCTAGTAAAGATGCGCATTTTCGAATGATTTAGCGATTTTATTTAACTTTTAAACAGGTTATTGCATTTAGTAATGTGGAATTTGGATGTGATATTTCAACAATTATCTTATAATTTACTGCCCAGAACGGTACACTACCAATTTTATTATGTAGGTGTGCCAGATATTCATGTAGTAAGTAGAATAAGTTATTATTCGTTAAGAAGAGTGTGCATGGAAGATTTACATTAATATTCTGGCTAAACCCGATAAAGACAATTTTCATAGATTCTTTTACAAATACTTTATACTTAACTCGAGATGTCCAAAAGCAGTTTTTAGTATATTCTAAATTTCCGATACCAAATTGTTACCAGTCTTAAAAATTGAAATAAATTACCTTCATGGTTTTCACCACAATGTTTGTGTAAAAAAATGCCCTACCGAACCAGACTTTTTTTTAAATACAAAGGAGAGATAGATAGTATTCTCGGTATCATTAAATTTAAGTCGCTTTTAATATATTACTTAGAACATATAATATATTTAAAATCTTGGGGCCGCTGCTACTACCAATTATTAAATACAAAAAGCAAATCGACATAGTAAAATAGTTTCAGATACAAAATCCATTAATATAATAAATTAATCTAACATGAGTAAATGAGGAATCAGAGCCTTCAACTTATATCTCTTAGCTCACAGCAATAATGAATGACATATGAGTGATGTACTTACACGACAGTTCAGTTTTTTCAGCACATGCACTGCTGCTGCTACGCTGCGTGTGCGTCCGAACTTAAACTCAAAATATTTATCTTATTTTGCTTCTCCTAATCGAGATCAATGAGTTCAACGTCATCCACGGAATTTGTTGAAGAATTTTCAACTCTCCGTTTCTTCGTCGGAACATCAGATTCTTCATCGATCAAATGCCGCTTGGTGCTTACGTACTGAACTTCCTTTTCTTCTGGTTCAATAATAGTAAGATCATCTTCGTCATCTTCGACTTCGGTTACTGCATAATTTAGTGTCATTAAAAAAACTTTAAAAAAAGAATAGTATTTCATATGAACGAGCTGGAAATTTCATTTCACCTTTGGAACTGTTGGCGGATGTAGACGGTCCATCAACGACGCTCTCTTCTGGCTTTTCTTCATCTTTAGGGTTGAGTTTTGAGCGATCTCCGATTATCTCAAATATTTCAGCGCTTTTTTCCCTGTTTTTAACTTCCTCTTCATTCATTTCTGAGATCGTAATATTTATTTTGTAGTTTTGCAAAAAATCATCACAGGCAAGCCTTGAACCATCTTTAATTTTGAAGTCCTAAAAAGAAAAGAAAATGTTTTCGCATATAGAGCTAATTATTACACTCGACAATATTCAAAGGAAATAAAATCCAACCTTTAACAATTTATCTGCAATTTCTTCCGTCTCCCCTTCTTCGCTAGATATTATTATTGTACCCTGGCCATCATCTATTTCCACATCTGGAGCAATCATGCAGAGTTCCTTTTTCAGAACCTTTTCTCCCAACATCCGAATAGTCATTCGATACAAGTCAACTTTTACTGTGATCTGAAAGGAGTACATACGCCGTCAGATTTAATCCAAATAACTACTAAACGGATGATGATAAACATAAACAAGAATCTAATTTGTCTGTGAAACCTCCGGTTTTTCAGCGCAAACATAGCATTTGGGATTAGGCCCAACAATCTGATCGAGTGGGAATAGATCTTTTCGGACATTTGGTCGCGGCACGACGTAAACCTTAAGTTAAGCAAATTATTTAGTTTCGCAGTTAAAATAGGGTTTAAATGAGAAATATGGGATGTTTTAATTTACAGTATTGCAGTTGTAGTAATCTTTTCGCAAAACTTTACAGGCCATCATGACGATAAATCCAGCAACAATCGCATTCGTTGAGGCTATCGCAGGTATTATATTTCCAGCCATAGCTGAATGCGTTAAAAATAGTCGTCATCATTTAGAGTATAAAAGAACTACAAAGCAATAAGATTCGGAAGTAAACGACTAACTTACATTTAGTATCGAATCGACTCTTCTGTTGGATTCCAAATATGTAGGACCGTATGTTAGAACAAGTGGTAACGAAATCCATCGCTCGGTCGTCGTCTTTGTCCCAAATCAAACTTTCAGTCTCTTTCTCACTCTACAAACGAGGAAGGATTGATACGCTTAGGGATAAGGAAGTACCTTGCTTATTTAATCTAGGCATTCAACACTTACTGCAAGTTTTTCCTTCAAAGATAGAATGCTATCAATGAAAACTTGGAAGCACTCCTTCATACTCCAAATACGTTGATCTTTAAGCCCATTCGCAGCAGCAGAGCTACTCGTTGCAACTGCATCCGGCAGATCATTGTAATCCAAAGCTGTCGGAGCTCTTCGTTTCAGCCAGAGATTTTCCATCGACAGTAAATATTTCACATCATCATGGAACAGTTTTTGAAACAGCTTTCGAGGATCATAATTATGACTTTGCGCCCACTGTCGTGTAGACACCTTCTCTTTAGACTCTTCACTAATGGATTCCTCAAGAGCAACCTTCCCAGCATCACCTGGAAGAAAGATGAAGATTTGTACCATCTAGAAATTAAAATCTTTACAGGACCAAACTTCTAGCTTTTCCTACCAACAGCCTCAGGGTCGGTGGAATCTGGAGAAACGTCTTCATCTGGGTCGGCTGCACCAAAAAGCTGACTACAAATTAAAAAAATACGCCAACATTGATTATATTTTGCTTTGAACACATTTATTTATTTACGTAAATACTTACTTGAACAAATGCTTCGCCCACACAATACAATGTATTGGCTCCGATGGTGTATTTCTGATTGTACAACCAGGGAAACTTTTTTGATGTGCTCTTGTAGTGCAGTCGTAACACTCGCTCACTCCCTTTTTGTGAAACTACAACACAGATCATAAATAAATAACATCACATAAATGTACTAAAAATATCTTTGCTTCGCCCAGTTGGATACACCACTATGTTTATTTAAAAATCTTACCGAAACATGACCACTGTATCCAGCAGAGCCCGACTCAACCAAAGGGATATCTCCAGCCAAGCACATTCTATTAACATGACTTCTAGCTGCCCGATTGTCCAAGGCATTCAACACAACATCAAATTGCTTGTAAAAGTTGACATCATACTTTGACCTTAACACGATTTAAGTACATTAAACATTACTATTCCCCTAATTCATTCTTTCGGTCTATTAATTTATACAACAAATGTTAAGCTGATCTTACTCGGTAATACTGTCATGAAATGCTTTAATGTTAACTTTTGGATTCAAAAGCATTGCAGATTCTTTGGCAACCAAGCATTTAGGCCGTCCAACATGCTCCCTTCTGAATAAGAACTGTCGGTTCAAATTGCTCACTTCGATAGTATCCAGATCAATCTAATTGAATTAACATAATAAATATATTAATTTACTTCCATGCCTTTCCTTTTTTTACAACTAATAGTTGACTCACGATTGATATATTCTTGAAACCAAATAGGACAAGATTCTTTAAAAGTTCACAGCCAATTCCACCAGCCCCAACCACAAAAACCTTAGCATTATTGACCAACGTCTGGAGATCCGTTGGTAGCAGCCCCTCTACTTCCGATGCCATTTTAAACACCGTCTCACGAGATTGCTGGTAATTTTGAGTTTTAACCTAGCTATGGAATGGAAAGATACACATTTTTATTTAAATAAATAATTAATCAAGCATCATCTACATCACCTCTACTCTAGTTGGACTGAAGATACAACTGGATCTTCAGTCCAACTACATCACCTTCGTTTATCTTAATCGTAATCGAATATCCGCAAATTCTATCCCATCCTAGCTTAAGTTCAAGTTCAAGCTTTACCCGATCCCCAAATCCCCATCATCGGACGAAGAATTAAAGCCGGCCAAGGAAAGGACCCAACCATAAATATCAAAAAAGTTTTAAAAAATCCCCAAAAAAACTTTACAAATACCTTTTGGAGAGCAAGTACTCCACTCAAACAAAACTACGAATGTTCACTACAAATTCTGCAGTTTTTTTTTTTATTTTTAGCCAGTTTTTATCAACTCTGCGACGCGTTAAAAAAATAAAAACCGACAAAGAAATTTTAGAGACGAGATACCCAAATTCCCACACACACTTCTCAACCTGAAACGTCCAAACCAAACTAATGTGCTCTGGTTGGGCGGGATTTTGTTTAAATCTAACTCTCCGTTTTTTCATTGTTATTCCATTTTTGTTGTCGATAAGTTGGATGAATCAATAAGTGATTGATATGATAACCGATGGATAAGTAATTGATTCCGTTTTAATCCTTTATTCCGCATGTTTTGTTTAGTTATAATCGTTGTGGTTGTGCTTGTGATTGCTTATTTATTACATACTCTCAGTCAGAAAATGCAATGGTAAATAACATGTGAATATAAATTAAACAAAATTTGTGTAACACATAAATTATAAGTAATCAATTCATTACACTTTACATAATCTGTCCAAAACATAACACCCCCAAAGTTTAGTGTAGATCTGGACTAACAGTTTTCTTCTGATAGAAGTGGTGATAACAGTTCCAGTAACTTTAGTGAAACGCACGTCAACTTGGCCTTTAAGATGATTTCGCCCACGAATGAAAGATATTCTCAGTTTAAACCTTAATGATGTATTGCGAGTATCAGTATTACTGTCTGTGTCTGACATTTGGAGAATATTGTCAGCTCTGCGCCTTTGCAGCAACATAAGACGTAGATTTTCAAACGCCAGTTTTTCTTTCTTACTATTTAGCTTTCTCACTTTGGTTATCCATGTCATTTTTTTATCCTCAATCAAGATCCCTGTGCCTTCGTAGATTGGAGGATAATCACTCTCGTTGACACGATTAAGGCGTAACTTTATGCCAAAGCATACAGGCCACACAGTCTCGTTGAAGTCTTGCACGAAAGTTTGCCAAACATCGAAAAGGTCTTCTTCTAACAGTGTCTTAAGTCGATGATTAGTTACTAAACCTGCCGTTTTCCTGAATGCATTAGTAATTGGTAGCTGAATATTGAAGGGCTTGTGGTTTTTTGCTTTGGCAGTTTTTGAAGTTGAAGGGGAAACAATAGTAGATACAGTTGGTACAGGCTCTACTTCGGCTTCCGAATTGTTCAGAGGAGTACTCCGATGCGAATGCGAAGGTTCGTCGTCTATTTCAATGCTAACTGGTTCAGATTGGGAATTCGTGTCTTCGGAGTCTCGGTCTGGAATTTTCTTACAATTAAGAAGTGGCTTAATTCGACACACTTTAGGGGTCAATACATCCAGAGGGTTTAGCAATTGCATTGGAACTCCTTTTTTCAACATCAATTTTATATTTTTCACAGTATTCCTGCATCCATTTTTGAACTCCTTCAGAAGATCCAAACTAACATTGTTAGTCATGTTGATGAATAACATCAAGGGGTGTTGAACTAGCATGGGCTTATCCAAGTTACAGCACACCATTCTTTCTTCATCCTTTATATTGTTCACACCACGTGGGTAATTTAATCTGCTTATCAATGATGCCTGAGAAATGTTGATAAATATTTTATCGTAATTCATGCGTCCATAAAATGAAAACATTTCTGAGGCTAATTTCAACATCGATAGAGCACTGGGATTGCCAGTAACTGGGTCAACGATAAAACTTCGAAACTTTTTTTTCCCCCAGACCAGTTCCAATGGGTTGTTGCAAAACGCCACATTCACATTATTAAGGTACAGAGGCAAACAAGGACTTCTTTGAATATCTGCAACGGTTGGAATTACTCCAATATATGCTAAATAGTTCAAAACAAGCCACTGGATTAAAGCCGGATGGAAATGTTCATTTATACTTCGGCCATCCTTTGGGTGGGACTGCACCAGACGATGAGCTGAAGACCAATACCGAGCAATTATTAGCAACGGTCGAACTCGTGGATCTAATGTACACATAAAATTAATTATTCTGCAACATTGCACAGCTAGGAAGTTGCTGCCTTGAAGTTTACACTTCATATTTTCTTCGGAAAATGTAAATAGGATTTCGTCTTCACGCTGAGTTTTAATGTTAAAAATTACTTTAACATCAAAGATTTCATTTGCGACATGATCAATTGATTTGAGGAATTCTATCAGTTTATCCATAAAGGGAACTTGCAAAGACATGTTTCTTTCCATAGACAAAGAATCATCTCTTGGAGGAGTGATTCTTTGTCTTTGTCTACGATTCCTGGGTGTATCTTGCGAATCTACGTCATTATCATTGCCATTGGATGTAAGTCCTGCCAGCAGCGAAAAAAGGAATTAATATTTAAAATAATTGGGAATGTAAATTACTTGAATCGTATTTCGTATCTTGTAATTTACCCCAAATGTCAATAAATAGACTGAAAATTTCTCGACCGGAGGAAATTGCCGTACTCCCAGCTCCAAATGGGATGACTATACAATTAGGGAATACGCTATGGAACAAGTGCTCCAATTTGTCTCTAACGCGTTTCCTTGTATCCCAGTCCCTAGGCGGCATCAAATTATCATGGTAAAGTCCTTCAAACCGCAGGTTCAATTCTATCCACCCAGGGTGCAGTTTCGGCAACTTCTCCTGCCCTTGACCTATTACAATTTGGGCCGGTGTGGTTTCTAACTCTCTGTTTGTATTTTCTTCACTTTGACTTAATGAGAGATTATTGCTTTCCTCTTGCTCCGTTTGCTCATTTACACTTCCATTAGTTCCATGAAAATCGACGACCACTGTATCCGATTCCATACTGTAATGCTCTGTACCACAGTCTTCAATGGTAATGTGAGCATCATCATCATCCTCACGACTACTTCCAAATTCTTCACTGCCATTCAGATTGATATCTTTATTTCCATTTACATTTAACAAGGTAGTTCGACAAGAATCTTCAGAATCATAGTCCTCAGCTTGAGCCAGTAACTGATCGGTGACAATGCTGCTCGTGACAGTTCTGCTCGAAATCTCAGATTCGGACTCATCCGAAGAACTCTCTTGGAAAAGGTCATCCGGTAAACCATTTACTTCCAAGTCCACCTCCATCTTAACTTCCGGAAGCATGAAAGGGCATATTGATAACCCTAAAACGTGAACTCAAAATTAGAGAAGTCGACAGCAATAATATAATGAAGTTCAACTAAACTTGGGTGACCGGTAACATACATTCCACATCTAATATGTCCTCCCTCGCCCTTAAAAGTAATATCTGACCATTTATAGTGTGCGTTGAGTTAAAGATATTATCTCGAAACGAGCTATAACAGAAAAAATTACAACAAATTCTTTCAATCACTGGAATTACTACCATACATCATCTCAACAAATTCTAAACGCTCACCCTACAAGAAACTGAATAATGCAGAAATCCTTCCTTTCCGTCCAATAAATTAAGTTCGACACGATAGTTATATCCCCAAAGTATTTCAAAACCTCACTTTCCTTCACATTGATAATTCCATAGATTACAGCGCAGCGCTTTTTCTCCTTCCTAGAAAATCCGTTCACCCTTCCTCGAACCTGAATCTGATGACTTTCTTCCAGCAAATGCTTCCTCCATCCATTGTACTTTTTCGCTCGGAAGGAACAGTAACTGCACTCATAATACCCGACCTTTGACATCTTTCTCACACACTGTCAAGATTTAAATAAAAACCATTTCATTCCTTTTTTAGATACGTAAATTCCGTTTAATTAAATTCAACATAAATTAATTAGTACCTTCACTGCCCTGTAGCAGCAGCAAGCTTTGTAGGTTTGTAACAAGTTAGGGTCAGGTCAGGTCAGGTCAAGGTCAATCCTATCCTACCTTAACGATCTTTCCCTTTCTTAAAAAATAGAAGCATTTCTCAAAACATTTGCTAGATTAATTAACCGTCACTTCTTCATCATTTAACATACCGTGATCTGACCGAGAGTAATCCTTTCCACCGGTCACAGCGCCCCCCCCCCCCACTTAGAAATAGAATTCTAAAAAATACGACAGTGTAGTGTGAGTGTACACAAAAACTGGTATTGATTGTCCGAATTTGTCCTTACCCTCCTTGACAATCAACAAACGATCAAATAACTCGCTTCCAGCTCCGTTTCTTCCCTAAACCCACACAATTTAATTTTTAAAACTGTTTTTTACATAAAAACCGTAGCGTTTCACAAAAAAAATGAAATAGAAACAACTAGAAAACAAAACACGAAGTCGAATAAAGCACATGGGCACCGCAATCGGCAGATTGGCTGGGGGTTTTGGTTCTTAAAAACGTTGCAAACATCCGGAAAAGTATCACTTTTCCCCTTTTTACTTTTACACCCGCAAACCAAAAATATTTCGAGAGGAAAAATGAGTAAAAAAAACTTGCTGAAACTTCAATCTTCAATTTAGGATTTTTAAATGTTTGGAAATTCGGAAGAAAAAGCCAAGAATTAATGATAAAAAAAATGGGTTTATTTTTTAGCCGTCGGAATCTGATCTCCTCGAAAAATTCCTTCATGGGTCCTTCTATACTTTTATGTGGATTTCTAATAACGAGTTTTGGAATCGGTAGTCACGCTGTGATAGATTTTACGTCGGTAAGATAAGATCTTATCGAAGTATGAGGTTATTTTTATGTTATGAGGTATTATAATGGATATTTTGTTTTGTAGTCGAATCACACGAATAACTGGGCGGTTTTGGTGGATACGTCAAGATTCTGGTTTAATTACCGTCATGTGGCCAACGTGCTGTCGATTTATCGAAGTGTGAAGCGATTGGGGATACCGGACAGTCAGATTATTTTGATGGTGGCCGATGACATGGCCTGCAACCCGAGAAACCCTACCCCTGCTACGGTTTTTAACAATGCTAATCAAAATATAGATGTTTATGGGGATGATGTCGAAGTGGATTATAGGTTTGGAAGGGATTTATAGGGTATTTTTGTTTTTGAAGCTTGGGTAGATTTGTAGTAAATTGATTTACTTTCAGAGGTTATGAAGTTACGGTTGAGAACTTTGTCCGGCTTCTTACCGGAAGAGTGGCCCCGAATACGCCGAGGTCGAAGCGATTGCTTTCGGACGAGAGGAGTAACATTTTAATTTATATGACTGGACATGGAGGGGATGGGTTTTTGAAGTTTCAGGATTCCGAAGAAATCACTAATGTTGAGCTGGCTGACGCTTTTGAGCAGATGTGGCAGAAAAAAAAGTATTGGAAACGAAAATGACGATTTTTAATAATATTTTGTGTCGGGATTGCTAATGAAGTATTTTATTATTGATGTAGGTATAATGAAATCTTTTTCATGGTTGATACTTGTCAAGCTGCGTCTATGTATGATAAATTTTACTCTCCGAATATTCTGGCTGTAGCTAGTAGTCTTGTGGGTGAAGATTCTTTATCTGTAAGTTTTGCTTTGTGTACTTATGGGTTTGGGATGGATGGAATTAGAAGGTGATTTATTAATTGTTCATGATGATTTGTAGCATCATGTTGATTCCAGTATCGGAGTGTATATCATTGACCGTTACACGTATTATGCTTTGGAATTCCTGGAGAAAGTTACGCCAGATAGTGATAAATCTATGGGACAGTTTGTAAGTTTTTATGATTAAGAATTATCTAAAAACGGTATACTCCAGTAGTACCTAGTCGAAGTATTTCTGTTATCGTCCTTTACTTATTTTAATATTTCTTCAGCTCGGAGTATGTCCGAAACGGTCATGTATCTCTACCGTTGGTGTTCGCAAGGATTTGTTCGGCCGTGACCCTAGCAAAGTACGAATTACAGACTTCTTTGGATCAGTCAGGAAAGTGAGACCTACGAAAAAAGTATTCGATATCGCGAGTCTATCCCTCTAGAAAGGACTACCAACCACCACCGCAGTTTTTATGCATCTTCACTCTTTATCTGTTATTTAGATTGTTTTGTACCTCAATGTTAAATTAATAAATTATATTTAACTCATTGGAAATCATGACTTCCACTCCTGAAGTACATAAACGAAATTTTATTTAATCCAATACGTTTTCAAAAACCACAACATAAGTTCATCAGTGTAGATGTATATTTGTAAAGTTAAGTTCCAGCTATTAAAATGTCCCCTACTAATCGGCTCTTTTGACGCTCCATTCAACATTAAGGATAAGATGGTCGTAACCATAACCATTGAGAGCCCGCAATGCCAGTGCAGCCGATCCCCTGGTTTGATACGTGACGAACGCGAATCCTTTACATACTCCCGTGGTTCTATAATGTTTTTAAATGTTAAATTATATTTTTTAAAACACCACTGAGACGCAAAATAGCATGACTGAACAAGTAAGTATCTTACCGATCCTTGGCAAGGAAGATCCTTTCAATCTTTCCGAAGGGTATACAGAGTTCTTGCATATCAGTTTCGGACATGGACTCTGGGAGATTGGAAACTCGAATTGTTGTCTCATCCTTCCGGTTAGCTTGACCCATCATCGTCTCACCTCTCCGATCCCCACCTCTTCTCAATGCAGGAGGAACAAAAATGCCCGGCTTGTTCTCGGAATCCTATCAATAAAAATCCATTAAATCAGCTTTATAGCACAGTAACCCCTTCAAATCATGAATTTTTGAAATTCATAAACTCCTACTTTCTTCCCATCTCCCATAGGATCCTCTTGAATACGGTTCGACATATTATCCATGGGTGGAAGCCCAATATCCTTGTAGGGACACTTCGCACTGAAATGGTTATCCTGGCAAAATCTGCACCGAACCAGACCCTTTCCTTCTGGAAACTTGGGACCTTCATCAACATTCATCTCCGGACCCGCATCCTTGCTAGTAAGAAATTGCATCTGAACATCGTCAGCAACTACAGTCGTGTACGAATTGGGCCCTGGACCGTCTTTCTTCGACTGCCCAAATTTAGTCCACTTCTTCCGATCAACCACCCCCTTGCTTACTAAAAAATATAAATACAAAATCATTAGTTTAATCAAAAATACCTCACACAACTTTAATTAAGCCGCACCACGCAATCCTTTACATGCTAAACAGGGATATCTCATATTTTCATGCATACGCCGCGGCCTATTGTTCGGTAATTACGGTATTTAAATACTGATCTTATACCCCATTGTTTCTCGAGTCTAAAAGTCCTATAAATCTTCAACTTCTTGCCAGTGTCAGGGTCAATTTTGTAATCGACAGCAATCCGTTCGCCATCCTTGGGCACGTGCTTGCTATCCTTGAGGTCTTTAGCTGTTTCACTAATTGTCGGACCGTAGTCGTCATCGTCAATTTCATCTGCCCATCGGGCTGGTTGTGCCGTGGTCATCTTTAGGGTCACCGCCGTATCAAGAGCCTTCTACAAACTGCTAGAAACAAATGTATAAAACGGTTAAACGGTAGCTTCTTCTTTTTTCTAGGGTTATCTAGGTAAGTCCGATAAGTGTGGGTCAGATAGCGAGGTTTTTCAACGAAGTATTTAGTAAAAATGTTTCGAAATATTGACAACACTTTCAACTCTTTTCACTAATTCAAACCAACATGCGGCAGGATGAGGGTAGTACGAGCAGGTTTCGCCGGTCTAGATGGCAGTTTCAACCTACTCTCCCATGGGGCGGACTTGAGACGGAAAATATCAAGTTTTGTTGAAATAAAAATGTCTCACTTTTGGTCCATTTTTGGTCGTTTTGTCTACTTTTTGTGAACTAAATGTCTCAATTTGGTGCATTTGGACTTTTTTTGGTCATTTCGTCTATGTTATTCAACCCATATGGACGGCTTATCCGTTCGTCTACTTTTCGTCAATCAAATGTCTCAATGTGGTCAATTATGGTCCTTTCGTCTACTTTTCGTGAACAAATGTCTCAA
>JAQFZX010002945.1:0-15275 GCA_034682405.1 Hydroisotoma schaefferi | reverse complement strand
GTCGTCTCCCAAGCAAAAACCTTGCGGAGGATTTTATAAGTTTTTCAAGGCTTGTTAGATTACATTTAGGGGCAGCCCCCCATATCAACGCAAGGTATTTTGCTTTATATAGAAACTATTACTTTATAAATAAATTACTAATCGTTATTTAATCGTCATTTGACACTTAGAAAGGCCTATTCTTTAATATATACCTGGGAGACTATTGAAGAGAAGGGGTAGGGATTCCATCTCTCATGGGAATAAAGGGTTCTCAAGTTCTAACTTCCGGGTTTAGCTGCTGCTCTACGAGATAAAACAAATAGAATAGGATAAGTATGCTTCCAGTTTGGCTATTTGCATAATCAACCTATCTAATGATGAATAATACATCCTAAAGTAAATCACCAATCTGCTTGACACCCTTTGCATTATTTTTATTGCTGGATGAGTATCATTACCACTATTCCCTCCCGCATGCCACTTATCTCTCTAGAGTTGGGAGATAAAAACCAAAACAAGCAGAGATTATGCCGAATCCCGGATTCTCGTTGGTAGAAAAACAGTTGACATTTATTATTGCATAGCGTATAGGATGAGGAGCAATGCCCGGAAAAGGAGGATATCTTTGTGTCATTTATAATCCCTTTAATATATTTGTATAGTTCTGTTAATAATTCAGCTGTATGTTGCTCTAATCCTGTCATCTATTAGTAGGACAGATTATCAACTGTGTGCGGCATATCCATCAACGACAGGGAATCCAATGCAAATATATCCTACACTTATCTTTTGTATAATCTGGGAAAAAGTTGAGTAATAAACCCGAGGCTGCCCACTGCAGCCTCATTTTATCCCGAAACTTGTAGCCAGAGTTTAAAATGACCAGTGCAGTGTGCTCTTTATGGGTAAATCAGATGGATGTTTAATTAAATTGCATCAATATTACACAAAATTGGTTTTCCAGATTCAATTATCAATAGTTTGTCTGTTTATCCAGTTGTAAAAAATCATGATTCCTATTTCTTATGGTGTATTCATTATGTACAGTAGTATAATAGTAGTGCGTATAATATATTTCTGGAGCTGTAACGAGAGTGTAGGGTGGTTTATTTTAAATCCTATGATAACATTAGCTACTCCAGATGAACCAAATTTGACCTTTTAAAGGTCTGGCTCTTGGCCAAAATCTCTGCTGCAAAATCTCCAGCTCTTGTAATATAATATGCCGTTTATATGCGTAATAATATGCTGCCATTTTAGGGTTTACGTTGGTAAAAACACGGCCTTATCTTTTTTGCTAACTTGAGGAGAAAGAATGGAGGGATTGTGTGGAAGAATGCAGAAGCTGCTAGCTTTATTAATCTAAAATCGGTAAATTATATGCTAAGAATGCTAAGAATGCTATGAATTTACTTCGTCTGCCTTGTCTCGTAAGTTTTTGGACCTGTAAAAAAACCTTTGGGTCAATACTTATCGGTTTTAATGTTAAGGTTCGAGTGGGAGAAATTAAGGGAGAGCGGATTTTAACTGACAAAACTGTAGACTATTTACATTTTAAATTAGTAAAAGCTTATGCCAAGTTCTAAACTCAACTTTGTGTTTATTTATTGCTTAAATAATAAAAGAAATTTGTGATAGGACCCTTGCCTCGAGTAAAAAGTTGTTTCGACTTTGAATAAAATGTTTCTAGGTTTACTCTTTTAGAATTCTGGTTTGGTATTATTAAAATTTCTAATTTATCTATTTAAATTTATTGATTCACAGGTAAGCGGCTTTGAAGACCTTTTTTTTTACTTTCCAGAGGGTTGTGCTGAGATGAAGTAGGATATTTTGTACTGATGATTGAGTAATTTTATTCATTTTTTACTATCCATTTCGTCATACTGGTTCAGAACAGAGTACCTCGTAACGTTTTACTATGTATTTTTATAAGATTGATTGTAATGATGGAGTTGATCCCCATGATGGAGAGTTATGCAGCACAAACTAGTATCACTTTTACTAAGATACAGTCTTTGTCCGTATAAGTCAACTAATCTTTTAAACCACTGGACACATTTAAAAGGAAAAGGATAATAATTACAATTATTCAGTGCCGTCATACTGTAGGGTGATTTTCTAATTTCTAAACACCATAACTTTCGAGTAATTAAAGTAAACCCATTTTTATGTTAATTCAGTACAGTATAAGTAGAAGGTCATTTGGAGGTACATTTAAATTTTAATTTACGCTTCTAAGACCGATCTATATTGATTGCTCAAATGTCCACTTTTAGACCAGCTTAGCCGTCATTGGTAATATATTGAAATGCGTGTATGAATACTTTAATTCAAAAGCAATTTAAGCATTGAAAAGGCACATTAACAAATTTAAACATATAGAAAACATAGGTAACCAAATTTCAACATGCATAACTGGAATTTAAATGTATAGAAACATACGAAGTTTTAACTCATGTTATATTTTATGGACCTTTTAGTAAAGTCCAAAAAACAAAGGGCTAGGCGGGTGGGGGGGGGGCTAGGGGACAATAATTGCAAAGGGGGCAAGCATCGCTGGAAGTTTCAATCTACATATTGAATATTTGGTAAACCAGCTAGCTTGTGTGGAGATCTAGTGAAATATAATAAAATGGTTGAGATCTGAGTGGGTTTTTGAAATCCCTGTCCGTTTGACGAATGGAAATCCTTTTATGTTTAGCATATCTTAACTTGATTAATTTCACCAACCCAACTTCACTTTCTCCCTTTTATCAAAACTACCATCCACTTTCTAAGAAGATCCAGTCAGAAAAGATGACTGACAGTCTGTTACTACTGCTATTACTACTTACAACTACTGCTGCTGCTACTACCCTAAATCCTCGCCCCTATTCCGCGGCCTATATATGCAAAAAAGATGTTTTGAAGCATTGTTAACATGGAAGAGATACTCCTTTTAACATATAAAGGATAGGCGTGCGGTGTAATTAACGAAAGCGGCATATGGACAAGCATTTGGGGTTCCAGTGAGTCAATTACGTACTACTACTGCTACTATTACTCTATTTCCGCAACAATAGGCCGCCCTCGTTAATTAAGCTGCATGCTATCCTTCCCATGTTATATAGGGGTATCTTTCAATGTTAAAAACGCTTTCAAAATATCATTTTTTTAAAATAAACCGCGGCTTATTGTGAAGGGAATACGGTAGTGCACTTATTATAATATTTACAACCAGTACACTTAAATACGTATTGGATTTTGCATTAATGTACCAAAGTAATAAGTGAACTAGTAAAGAAGGGGACTGTGCAGTAATGAGCATCTCTTACAAATTCTTGAACCACTTCCTTTGATGGAAAGGTTACTTATTTTTCAATAAAACCCTCCTCAATAGCCCTTTTTCATTACATGTTCTTTTTAGTTTTGTTCACGGAACCTCTCCTTCCTTAACTATCCTTGTTATTCATCCTGTACAAAAAGTAGTCTCCATATCTCCTCCACCTTTGCTAATGAGAAACCAATTATGTAGAGAAGGATTAAAATCCTACGAGTAAACTTTTCATTCTATCAAATTACATTATTATTAAACACTTTGAAAAATATTATGCTTTAGGGATTAAAAAACGAGCTGACTGAGCTGTAGACTGAAGTCCTTTGAATTTATACTAAATCTCCATGAAATGAATACAAGTAAAACATTCAAATCTAATTCTGCTCAGTGGCCTTTACCTTAAAATAAGGAAGTGTAAATTGAATGTTCAAATCAAAAGAGGGGTTCTTTCTTTTTTATTAAACCGAATTAAAATTTGGATACTATACTAAGACCCTGAGTTGAAGTTTTAGTGAAAGTAGACATAAGTTGAATTCCGGCTCTATGAATACTTAAATAAAAGGATTTTAAAGTCATAACATAGAGGTGAGTCGGGTAGTAAAAACTAAATACTCAGTTCAGTTCCTCACCCAAAATACCCGCCCGGTAATTACCCGACCATCCAATTTGGTACCCGTTTAACCGGGTACCCGGTATCTTTTCTTAAACTTTAAGTGTTGTATGAACATTTCCCGAGACTGGAGATGCGGTAACAGCCTACTAGAGGCCACCGTAAGAGTAATCGTAATATGGGTAAATTAATATTGATAGGCATTCAAAAGAGACAAAAAAACATTTCAAATGATCAAAAAAACAAACAGCCGAACCGGGTACCCGGTTCATTTCTTGAAAATACCCACCCAGCAAATACCCGGTTAGATCCCCTAATATTTTTGTCCACCCGGCAATTACCCAGTTGGACACGGCGGGTACCCAGGGGGTACCTGTTTCCCAAATTTATCTCAAAATTCAAACTTTTAATAATGCAAGAAAGTAAAATGAAATAAACTTGATAATACTGAAGTACATTTACAATTTTAAAGGTGACAATTATTAACCTTCTACCTACCTACCTTTTCTAAAAGGTTTTCCACTTTTCTACCCAGAAATAAAATACTTTCTGTCGGCTTGTTGCTCATTTTCCCCATTAAAATACTCATTAATTTTAATGAAAATGTAGTACATGTCATGTGTAGCCAATAATGCTGTAATGTTTCAACTTTAAAACAACCGTGTCTATTTCTCCTTGCTATCCAACAAAATGAAATGGAAAAGGCTACGAATCCTTAGAAAAAGAATAAGAAACCCGGTTGTACTTCCGGCAGGAAATGTGCCAGAAGTTGTGTATATATACATTATTAGTTTTAGGTGAGAATCAGTTCCCTCTTCTCTCCCGGAGGAAATAAATTGATTGCCTAAACATTCTATAAAGGGTTTGGCTGAATAAACCATCAAAAGTAAGTAAAGTGTGTAAGACTATGTTTTCCCATCTATTTAATTCCTCCGACCTATTTACGTGACGATCAAGTCCTTCAAGATAAATTCACATCCAATCAACCCAGCCATTGCCTACCTAACCTATGTAGCAGGGTTTGGCACCGACCCCTGTATTAAGGGCTTCTCTGCACCTAAAACGTAGAGACTAGTATGGTAATTTGGTCTAAATTTGATTTATTAATTCCACAAGAGAGCAACCCATGAGCTAGAAAAAGGGGAGAAGTGCTCTATTCTGACTTTACACATTGGTGGATGGGTAGTAGTAAGAAGAAGGTAGGTAGGTAGGTGATTTCAAGTGATTCGCAATTCAAAAAGTACATATGAACTTAACTAAGGTAGTAGTGGTACTATCTAGAACTAGTAGTCATAGGTTTATGTACCCAGTACTCGCACACACACACACATTGGTAGTAATACCCGGGTATTCTCCATACGTCGTACCACTCCCGTATTTAGGTAATGGTGGCAGTAAGTAAACTAACTTTCCAGTCAGAACATGACTGATCTGAGGCAATTGAATTCATGAGACCTTTTATACTTTTATCGACACTATAGCACTTCCTTTCCCACGTACTATGTATAGTGTCTGTACAAATGTAGTGGATATGTAGGGGAGTAGAAGAGTAGATCCGCATCAACATTGCCAATCCCACCGCCCCTCATACATAAGAAATAGGCAATCATCCTTTATCTCACTTGTGCCAAAAGAAGAAGGATTCCGGGAATCTCGGAGAGTTGCCCACACAAAAATCCGGCATTGGCCAGACTTTTAACTTGGAGATACCCTTCTACTGACAACAATAAGGGCAAGATACCCTTGTAATTGTTAAAAGGCATTTGTTAAATGTATTTTAAAACTTGGAGATTTACTGCTAAGTTTTAGCAACCTCACGTGCCCTCTTCTTGTGACATCTCTCGGTTTACTAATGTAATTTCGGGGTGTGATTGTAATGTTTTTAGAAGTCGGTGGGTTAAATAAACCCGATGCTTACTTAATATGTATTACCAAAGAGGCAGAACGAGTGTAGGAAGCAAATGGCGTGGTGCGAATTGTCCTGTTTTTTTCCGACTCCCTCCAGAATGCGTATAAAGATATGAAGAACAGGAAGGAACGAGAAAAACGTGCTCGAACAACGACAACGCTACGGACGGACTGATACAGACTGGTTTGGTTTGTGGATGTATAACATACATAGGGAATATATAAAGTTACCTAAAGTCTTAGTTTAAAAGAAGGCTATTTTAGGGAAACATACGATCCAAAAGGGATGAAATAAATCAACGTTAAACATTCCCCAAGGGCCATCCCCTCAAAATCTTTCTCATATTCTGCCTCCGTCGTCGTGTATTGCATTTATAGGATTTTTCCACCATTTTTCACCAAGATTTCACACCCAAGGAAAACCACATTTGTTAAAGTGAAACCGTCCAACCGTCACATTTACACCGGGTAGGGATTCTTCTTCTTGGCCTTTCTACTCCTGACTCCATACAACAAAGTCCACCTCTTATCCTCTTCTTTGTAATAAAAACTTGGCCAAGAAAGAAGCTTTTAATAGGAATATTTCAATACCAAAAGCTTTTGAAAAAAAAAATTGATAAAAGGTATTAAGTGGAATAATGTAGTATTTTTTTATTGTGTAGAAGAAGGTAGGGATCGTTAAGAGGGCACGATCTATCGTAAAGATAGTTATTATTCTGGCAGTTGGCTTCTTGGTCGGAAGTTATGTTTTGCCAGGTTCAGGTTTAGTAAATCGAACAAGGAATTGGATCGGAGAAAGTGAATATGTAAGTAATGCTGGGCATTAGGAAGATAAGATTGAAATGAGATTGGGATTACTTTAACCTAAAAACTGAGGGACCCCTAGGGTTTTAAAGGGTTTGGGTAACGTTGACCTAGTTTTTTGCCCTAATAGATTACAGATCGCGTTATCCGGGAGTATTAATAACCCTGTAATATACCTACTGATGGCAAGATACTGTTAAGTATTTACTGTATTTCTTTAACGATTTATTTATTACTTTCTAAGCTAAAGGAAAGAGGTTGAGAAATGGTTTTTATAGTTTCTGTTCATTTTGCATCACTTTTAAGAAAAGAGTCCGGGTTGGAGTTAGTCAAAGTCCTCCCTTTCTTTTCTCCGATTAAAAGCCGGGTAATAAGTCAAAGTGTCGAAGGTATTTTCCAAACCACATGATACAAAGAATGCCTTCAGTTTACCAAAGTTGTCCATCTATTCTCTCCATTTTCCCTATTCTTCCGACGGGCGAGAAAGACTCTGGATTTTAAGCTTCAGTAATTTTTCTTGGTTGAACTGGGAACAAAGGTACAGGGGGTTCGGTACAACTACTGCTGTTGCTATACTGTGTTTAGTACTACTACTACCACCACCACGACTATTAAAACTACTACTACTACCACTACTATTATTCCAACTATTACTACTACTACTACCACTACTATTATTATAACTACTACTAATACTACTACCACTACTAATACTACTACCACTACTATTATTACAACTACTACTAATACTACTACCACTACTATTATTACAACTATTACTAATACTACTACCAATACTATTATTACAACTACTACTAATACTACTACCACTACTATTATTACAACTACTACTACTACTACCACTACTAATACTACTACCACTACTAATACTATTACCACTACTAATACTGCTACCACTACTATTATTACAACTATTACTACCACTACTATTATTACAACTACTACTAATACTACTACCACTACTATTATTACAACTACTACTACCACAGCTACTACTACCACCACCACAACTACGTCTCCTACTACTACTACCACTATTGCTACTACTAAAACCATTACTACTACTACTACCACTACCACCACTACTACTACCACTACTACTACTACTATACATATTACTACTACTACTATACCTATTACTTACTACTACTACCACCACCACTACTACTACTACCACTACTAGTACCAACACTACTACTACTACCACTACTACTACTACCACTACTACTACTACTACTACTCCTGCTACTACTACTACTACTACCACTACTACTACTACTACTAATATTACTACTCCTACTACTGCTACTACTACTACTGCTTAGGGTTGATGTCAAAGTGGATGGATGTGGTGTCAACTAGCGACCGGGTTAGATTTTGCTCCTTCTTGATCCAAGGTTAGCGGGTATTGTGGTTTCTCTTATACCATTTTGTCCACGGATATTTGTTCACACGGGTAAAAATAAAAACGCTTAAAACTTACGTAGTGTCTCCAGCTTCTAAACGAATAGCACTGCCATTCAGAATACTTAATGGTGAAATGTCCCGGGTGGAACATAATCCCACGGCTTTCTCCATTCATCTAATTCTTATCGTACCTATATATAGAAGCGTAGAACTATAAAGGCAAGGTACCGTATCCAACCCATTTATATTTTCATACCTCGTTATTTTTCTAATAAGTCTCTTTCGATTGATTTTTTTACTGAAGTATTAATTCAGTAGACTGAGACCTGAGAGTAGACTTGAATTGTATACATTTCGACAGAGATAAGATAAAAGAGGGTTACTGCGGAAGTGGAAAGTATTTTTCCTGGTTAACAAATGATAAATAATGCTACAAAACTGATGCCTGCCATTCCCACTTTATTTTATTAACTAATTTCAAATCAGATCAGTTTCAAATTGAGTGGTAACCAGAAATAACGCAACTTCCGTTAATAAGATTATATTTTAGGTATTTGATTTAATACTCATTAAATATTGTAAGTTCAATATAGTAAGGAAAGTTTAGGTTGAGTAGACAAAGACAAATTGGCAGTTTATTTGTTGGAAGTTGGACGGTCTCGGGTTTTGTTGGAGTTGAGGTAGAAGTAATATCTTTAGCTTTATTTATAATTCAACTAGACAGTAGGTCACACACATATCTCTCATCCTGTTCCCTGTATGATTGAAATCCCCTAATATCTTTAAACACTATGAGATAGTATTTCCAGTTATTACTCTTTGCTTTGCCCTGTCTTACTCACGTTAAAAGCTTTCTCAATTTTTTTCTTCGAAACAATAACACCTCCGGCAGGGTAGTAATTCCTAGAAATACGGTACTTCACTACTACTGCCATGTTCATTTTACTGCTGCTACATTACCATGAACCAGAGTAGACATAAAGTGTGTTTGTACAATTAACTTTACTGCTACTTCTTTACTGTCACTTTATTTTACTGCTACTTCTTGTCATTCTATCTATAATGGTTAAATATTAAATATCACGAGATATTCCAGGATGAAAGTTGTTTATGTGTAGATATTAATAATTTTACCTAATAGTTTGTTCATGTCATGTCGCAGATCCAAGCTGCAAGGGTTGTTCTGTCTGAAAGACCCTCCTCTTGTTCAATTGTTCCAGAGTTGATGTTTATGGAATAACATTCTGAATTTCCGATTTGATCCAAAAGACCGATGATGCTTTGATTTTGCTTGACTTGTTTCATTATGGAAAAATCCTCCAGAGAAATCAACGTCTGTCTGTCAGTCCGTCTGTCTTCACTAAGCTCCCTTCCTTCTGTCTCTCTATACGCTACAATTTTTTTTACCTACAAACCCCTCCAACTTTCCGAATCCCTTATGATTGCATCCCTTCCTTACTATTTACCATACCCGGGTATACCCGGTTGACTTGCATCCAGACTTAACCTGCATTCCCTACTGCTTCTAAACTTTTGCTTGTTTTTATTATTATTATTGCTATCTTATCATCATTTAAAAAAATCCTACTATCAATATCATCGTTCATTATTCTACTAATAAAAACTAAATTAGTTTAATCCGGTTCGTTCGTTTTGTGAGGGTTGTTGTTGTAATATAAATGTTTTTGATAAAATATAATATAATACGGAGAAATTAAAGTAGAACGAAAGCGTGACAATGTAGGATTTTTTATAATTACATTATAAACTAAACTGTTTGGTGAGCAGTATGGGGTAAAAATGACGACTTTTAGCATCCAGTACTTGGTTGGTAATAATCAGATTGTTGACTGTTGCCGGTTGAATAAATAAACACAATAAAAATTCAGACCTTTTTTAATCTGAACTTGAGCATTATTAAACTGTTGTGTTAGCAGGGCCCACCCGACGGTGACAGTTTACCGTCAGGCCGGACCGGGTTTAGCTTTTTTTTTAATGCACGACGGAAACTCCTGGGACGGTAGTCCCACAATTCACAAAACCATTTGCAACAACAGCCAAAGCCGCATGTATTGCACAAATGCATGCCTTGTTTCGTCCGATTTCTACAGTTTTAATGATTGTAGACCAAGTGTAAGATTTTATTTACTTAAAAATTGGATGACAATTGAGAAGGGAGTTTATTTCTTACTACATATATTTTTAGTTACGGTGCTCAGACGTTTAAGCCCAAAAAGCTAACACTGCGCTTATGGCAGATACTAGATATTCAGGAAATATCACGAATTTGAGCACTAAAAAATATTAGCACCGTATTTTTGGTGCATCTTGTAACGACAAGAGTGGATGTGGTCTTCCTCTGACCTCCTAACCTCTCAGTCTCGGGGCCGCCGATCTTTTATTCTTCTCAGTTTACTATCGAGGGATGCTGACCTTATGAGATGCCCGTCTTATTCTGGGGATGACGAAGGGTGTAAGGATGATTGTCTGGAATAATGGCGGCCGGGCCTCGTGCTCGGGAGTCCGGAGTAACAATAATAGTTCTTTTATTCTAGGCTGCTGGGCTCCGACTGAGGAGACCAGCACACAAACCATGAACAAGATGTTGAGTCGGTTTGGGGGCCGAAGCCCTTCCACCTTACATATACTTGTACAGAGTTTGTATGTATGCTTATAACTAGTATACAGAGTTTGTATATGGCTTAAGACTATACTTATAATCTTAGCCCATTCTAGGGCTAACTAGGTGGGTTGTCGTGTCCGTCCGTTCGCATGAGACCGACCTGATCTAGCTGAAACTTTGTATAAAGATGGCAACTGTGCTAACTGGGATCATTGCGAAAGTTGTGACCAATCGGTCACCTCAACGGCCCGTGGGGCTAAAGACACTTCACCAGGTTATAAATATCCTAAAATATGTTGAGCTCTTTTTTGAATAAAATCGTAAGAAAGTCATAAACTAGCTTAGCACTAGTCAACAGTGACATGCCATGCTGGGAGAAAATAGAGGGGTAAAATACACAAGATGGACATGGGGGTGTAGGGACTGGTGCGGTTGGTCCCCATGTTATGTTGGTAAAAACGCATATCCAAGTTAGAACAAAATTATCCTTGAAAATTCCAAACGGCAAAAATATTGCACCACAGACAGTTGATTGTAATGGACTCTGCTAGCTGCACCCGGAGGTGTTTTAAGTAATATGTGTAGTGTTTGAATAAGTTAAACTAACGCACTTATCCATCATAAACCACATCCTACATTTTATTTAGTAAAAAGGGCCGTACCTTACTCTTATCCGTCAGGCCGTACCTCACCCTCCGGTGGGCACTGTGTATTAGATTGATAGCCTCTATACAGATGAGTAACCAATTGGAAATAAATATGACTCTTATAACTACATAGGTTAGTACTCGATTACTTTTAGTGTACGAGGAAAGCGGATCTAATGAATTTGATGTAGAGAGTGGCTAACGTCAACCAAAATGATAAATCCTCAACTTAAGTCGACATGGCATAAAAAGTTTATAAAAATAGAAACTCTCAAAGCATTACAGAGATACGTTTCTGGGAGTAAAGAGTTTTTTATGATTCGATGTAATCTTTTTTACAACGGAGGAGATCGGAATTAAGGGACGGCTTTATAGAGTTGACTTACAATTTGTGTCGCTTAAAGTGAATTCAATAGTACAAGATGACAAGAGCTTCCAGCAGATCCTCCAATAGTTGCAACTTACCATCAACTGCACTAAAAGATAAAGGACTAACTTTTACAACGTTTGCCAAAAATCTATAAAAGACTTACAAGCTGCTAAGGCTTTCCTTGGTCAAGACTCATGTTAATTAATCCAGCTTATCGAAGGAGCTTTAGATATCTCCTGTATGAACCACCAAATGTAACTCCTGAAATGGTTTTTAAAAGACTCTTAACGAATTTGGCATTTATCTTTCTTAAAGCTCTCCCATGATGACCCCATTACCTCTTTTTAAGCGTCATGTCATAGGTCACGGTAATTTACAAGTAGCTCCTTATGCCTACTGAGGGATAGGCCCTTGCTCCTAATTAATTACCGGGTAGGATGTATAATTATAAAAGTTGAACCAAAAGGGTTAGGTTAGGTTTAAGACTTGTGGAGTATTGATTTCTGCAGATAAAACTTGTTTTTTTGGTTAATTTATGAAATGTAACAATAAGAAGATTGAAGGATTTAGAGTTTTGCAAACAAATTTAGCTTAAGAGAACGAGAGATGAGGATAGGATATAATGTATTGTGTGTGAATCGTTGCTTTAAAAGATCCTGGAGTATAAATCCTAGCTTTCATAAATAGAAGTTTCAGAACATCTCATTTCCATTCTCGTTGCACATTCTTTAATTTCTGAAACTGATGTTGGACCAGCAATGGTTGGCTAGTGATATGGATGATAACGAAAATTAGACTTAGCTCGATTTCGATTTTAGAGTGTATAGAAGTTTTACAATGCTTTGAGACCCCTGGAAAAAGCATGGCTCAAGCGCATAACATATCTAATCATTCGGCATTTTTTAAATGACTTCTGTGCACTGGAAATTCCTAGGTTTAAACAAGGCATCAAGGCACATCCCCAGTTAAGCTTACTGTCTTGTCTGCTAGTATTGCGGATCTGAAATAGAAATTATAAAAACCTAAAAATCACCGTCCTCTAGTAAATACTATGACTCACTTGTAGTTGTACAATTTATCAGTTACATACAAACATCCCTTATTACACCTGTATAAAAGGTAAATACTGTAATCTGGAGAAAATTGATCTTTCTGCAAAATAGTTTATAGTAGTATTAGTTAGAACAACTTAAAATAATGTACTGAAAGTTCATTCAAAATGTCCTTTTTAGGATTTTCCGAGCCCTGAAAGAAATAGCACTGTTATTCATAAGCCGAATTCTAGTTTCAGTCTAGTGAATTAGGGATATGTAGCCACGCAATCCGTCCGTCAGTCGAGTCAGTCCGCACGAGATCTCAGAACCTACTGGACCGTTTCGTTTGAAATTTGGCACAGTGGGGGCCAGTCTGCATAAAAGTTTAGTTGTTTGGTCAGTCAGTGAAGGGTCAAACAATGCCCGGTTGCCGGTAGGATACTTAAACTAAAAAATCAATTTTTGTTACTATTTATTCAAAATCACAAAAAAAACAATATTTATTCCGAATTTGACTATTTATATACCCGTGCGTGGAGGTAACAACATAACCCAATAGGATCCTTAAAATGAAAGTTTGCCGACTTCTGATAAAAAATCATGAAAACCCAATTAATATTTCCAGAATCTTGGAGATTCCCAATAGGGTCATTCAATCGGGAAACATTGTTCATTTGAGTGCCCTTGTAACAGTAATTAGAAAAGGATATCAAAATATTTTACTTACTGCTCAATTTTTTAGTTTATTTAATGCCGAATTACAAGGTATAGGGTACTGCATGGTAGTGGTATTGAATCGGGGATCTTTTATGGAGTTTTTAATTACTTCTTGTAGTAAATATTTTGTCTCAATTTATTAGTTTCAGTACAGATTATACTTTTTTAAACTATTCAATAAAAACTTATCGCTCTCGCTTCCCAAATCCGTCTCTCCCTCCGCTCTCCGTTGCATCCCATTCCTATCCATCATTCCTTCCCAATTCTTAATTTTATTATTCTACTACAATGGTACTTATTAATTCATTATTGGAAGGTTTACACAATTCTATATAACATTACACTGCCGTAGTGCTTCGGCCAGCCTGCTAACAATACCTTAATACGGATACTGGACCCCATTCATTACTATTGCATACTATCCCAGAAATAAATCAACAATACAATACCTATACTTTCAGATTTTTATTGGAGTCGAAAAGTATTTTTATGTTTCATTTGAAGGCTAAAGAGTCGGGGTGGATTACAAAAGGAATTAATTTGTTTCAGGTCATTCTTCGACAGCCTTCAGGAGTTTTTTTTTAAATGTGGTTTGAACCAAAGTCTTGAACTCCGTTCCGTCGGTCGTCCTGGTTTGTTTTAGTTTTTGGGCGAGATACGCTAAAACTATCTAAGCCAAATTTTCCTCTAGAATGTACGGGACGAGAGTTTGTAAAAATCCCGTAACTTTTCCAAAACCATGGAAGTTGGTTTGATAACGTTATGATTTTGATGCGGTTTGATTGCCACTGAAAAATTACTTATGCTCAAAATGATGACTTTATCATTATTATCCATTTGAGCCCATAAATAATCAGTTCATTTTGACTTTTGAACAAAAGTAAGGCCTATAATTTTTCGAAATGTCATGACAGTGTGGCTCGTTTTAACCCCCAGGGTTCACTGGATGGTACTCAGGCTGGTTTACGAACTTGAACCTCAAAATAAGCTTTGGAACGCGTATGGAACATTTTGGGGATGTGGTGTTTTCATTTCTCGAGTTATCGAAGGAACACACGGACAGCGTGGCTATATGAGCCCAATTGATTTGGCTAAAATTAGCTAAAAATTATGTAACAGAAACATCTCGAAACCAGGCGATGTCAAAGGGTAAAAATTAATAAAATATCTCGAAATCAGGCAATGTCATGTTAAAAAGAGCATACAATTGTACAGAGGGATGGGGAGGCTTATTTGATAACGAATAATAGTGTAAATCACTGCGCTTATATAGCTGCTTGGTGGAGGTTTTTAAATCTTGAGGCCGGCAGGGCTTTTTAATTATCTTAAATACTGAAAGATCACACGTTAAGAAATAAAGGGACGATGGATCGATAGTTCCCAGCAGGTTAGGAGCTAGAGAACCAATAAGGCACGAGTCGATAAAGTTCTAAACTTTGTGCGTAAAGTGAGCAAAGCTGGAGTTTATTTGAGTTTACTTTAGGGAGTTTTGTTGGTTGAATGGAGCTAATGAAGCTTGGTTTAATTTATTCATCCGAGCCATTTGACTAGCCCCACCCACTCCCCCAAAACAGATTAAGGATTGAGTACAGGGAAACATTAAACGGGATCTTCTTCTAAGTCCGTTATTCCGTGTCATCTTCTCAATATCTGAAACTGGGCAGCCACCCTGCCATCCTATCGTCCTTCCTTTATCCACTCGGTCCTGTATATTTCTCATAACAAGTATATTCCATTTAGAGATAAGTTGCTAAAAGTATAAGGCCCGTATTCTTAATGGATAATTTTCGTCGCGAAAGGGAAAGCCAGGCTTTCCTTTCACATTTCGTATTCTTA
>JAQFZX010002944.1:0-15276 GCA_034682405.1 Hydroisotoma schaefferi | reverse complement strand
AACCTCTAACCTACAAAGTACATTTTACAATCTTAACATACAAAACGAATGCCTGTCTATGTTCCTTCGCGAACACATCTATATACGAGATTGAAAGGAGGAATATCTGGGCTTTATGTCAACTGATTTGAAAGTTTTATAATATTTAATCTACAAAAAACAATATGAAATTCATCACAAAGACGTCTATTTTATTCAGCACGCAATTTCTTCCAAAGCTGAAGCTTTAGGTTGGTTGGCAGGAGGTTCCTTGGTGGATTTACCTTTTGATAACTTCTGCTACCAAAGGAGTAAGATTAGCAAAGCTCATAGATCTCTTTTAGGTACGCGTCCGAGGAGTGGATAAAAAAATGTAGATTAATATTCTGCATCCAACTGGACACATAATCCTTCTATCTAGCTAGTGAACCAGGAAAGTGTACTTACGGGATATGGTTTCTAGCTACAGCTAAACTGTATTGGTTTAGAGGAAAGTGACTGTGACAGTACAACCACGTAACAACGTAGGAGTTGAGGCAGACGAAAAGATACGAGACAGATTTGCTTGACAATTTAAACACGCACGAGTTTAGGATGGATTATTGAAAGTTAAATTTCAATTCGTATCAAAATTCCCAATTCCCTTGTCAGAGTCAGACGGGAAGTTGGGTGAGGAAGTAGTTTATAAAATGGATGGATAGGTTCGTTCGTTATTCCTTGCACAGGTTAGGTTATCTATTTTATTAAAACTGGTGGCACATTGTGGAGTTGATGCTATAGTTTATTTATCCAATAATATGAGTTGTGGAAGGATGGAAAATGAAGACATGATGAGATTTAATGTCCCACCGAGCATGCAGACTTCTCTAACTTGACTGTGGCTTTCCACTTACTGGATTGAGAGATTGAGGGCTGACTTCCGCTCCGTCACCTCCACAATATTATTCCTATTTCCTCAGTTTTGAAACTCAAGAGGAGATAAATCTGGACTGACTGACCAACAGGATATCTTCCAACTCAGTCGTTCCAAGCAGGTCAGCGAGCCATGTGGTTTTATGATATGATTTGGATTTTACCATTTACCTATTTCCCATACCAATAATATCCAAGAACAGACAGAGGACACTGATCTAGATGGATAAGCGTGTCTTCACAGAAGTTTAAAATCAATTCGGGGAAATAAATGGCTGATCAAAAGATCAAGAGAGGTTGTGGTTATTTTCCAGGAACATATTTTTGGTTTTAATTCCCGAATTATGGGTTAAAATAAAAGGACAAAGAAAAGAGAACTGGGCGTAGTTTAACTTCCAGGCTGGGGAATTATATATCCTGGGGAGGGACGTGAACTGGAAATACGATTAGGTCTATTATCAAACTACGGTGGTCCACCCCGAATGTGAATGGATTGAGTGATTTATTTACAAAATATCATAACATTTCTCTAACATCTTTCCCATTTTTTATTACGGTTAGAAAAGAAGTAGATAGTCACGTTTTTATCGAGGAATATCCATTGCAACTAATAGAGTATCTAAACTGGAGGAAATGTTTGTTTATTCCTCCTCGATCATAAATTGTGGATTGGGAAGCAAGGAAGGGGTCTACTTACGTTCCTTCTCTCTAATAAAACAAATGGATTATCTAATCCCATCTGAATGGTAATAAGGTAGACAATAAACTGATTGACTGCTGTCCAATTTAGTGTCCAGAAGTCTAGAGCCGCTGCCGAATTTAGCACTGGAGTTTTGCTCCGCATTCCCTTTGTAAGTTGAATTTGAAACGTTGAACTATTCCCTTGGGATACATAAGCAATAGCTTCCCTGTACCTCTCGTCCTGCAAACAACTTAAAACATGTCCTGACATCACATCATCCAACTCTCTGTCCAACATAACAATCAGTTTGGCTGGACGTACGTACGTACAATTCTATGGAGGGCTAACTTAACTTAATTCTCGATCCTTGCCCCGTTCTAATCTCCGTGGTCATTTCATTTACTTAAGACCCCCTCTACCCTCCATTACTTACTTAGAGATACACGAGATTCCTCTTCCAAAACTTAAGGTCTTAACACTATTTACTATAACTACTAACTTTAGAAGGGCTAATCCGATAAAAAAAATACTGTAGACAGGAAACATTATTGGAAATTGGAACTACGTGGAAGGCTGGTGGAGTTCATGAGAAGCTGTAAGAAGGACTGTGAGTGATCACAACGGCTACAAGGAGCTTGCCAGAAGGAGTAAATGATCATTTGGATAATTGTTATACGTACTTTTATAACGTCTAATGTTTGTTTTCTTCCGCTAATAACGGTCGTCAAACAAAGAGAGATGGACACACTTTACATGTCCCTTGACATCCTGAACTGTTTCCAGTTTCCTGATATTTTAAATCAATTTAGTCAATCTTGAGTTTAATTTTAAGCTACACTTTACTAGGGTAATATCATCCGTATAATTTACAAAGACTTTAGACCAAACAGATAAAACATTTTGGATGTAAAAAGAAACAATAGTCAGTGTATGGGGATTTGGAAAATAATGTTGGTATTTGCAAACTGAATTCATGTTCCCAAAATGACCCCTTCCTTATTTCCTCTTCTAGTTAAATTAGCTTTAACAGGGATTTCATCAAATGATTAGAAAGTTTTAGAAAGATACATACCGTATTTCCCGTTTTAGTTCTTCCCCAGGAATAATTCCCCCCTACCTTTCCATGTTATAAGTCCTATCTTGTCCATGTTAATAGAATTTCTAATTTTCCCTTCGAAGTAATAAAGCCCCAGGGGGAATTAAAACAGGTAATACGGTAAGTATATTTCCTCTTCTAAAATATCGTGCCTAGGGAATTAAAAAACGGTAGTATGAGTAGGAATGGATCCAAATAACTAACTACATACCTCAATTTAGGTTTCTTCTGGACCATCCTACTCTCCTCCATCCCTAGTTACCGGATTGTTTACTATCGATTATCTATATGAAAAATTAATAGAGCCTTCCCTCCCTCCCGGCACTAACTATTACTAGTGAAACATAAGGAACCAATATCTTAATATGATCCAGGCTACTACGGTTTATATTCTGTTGGCTACATACACCGCTATAAATGATGTCATTCTATTATTGGAAAAAGGAAGGACTTGGGAAGGGAAAGGATACTGGAGATGAAACAGAAATAAAATCCGTGTAGGGTTACTACTACCTCGGGGTAGTTGCTTTGCTACTTTGTCCGACTCCTCCTAACAACCTAACAATTCATTATAGTTTGCAAACATTCAAAGTTTTAGAGACGGGAAGAAGATGGGAAAGTTGGTAGGATGTGGAAAGTGGAGTTTTATTCAGGCAAGGGAGAAAGTGTGCAAACATTAATTTCAACCTGGGTTAATATTGTAATATAAGGATTGCATGAGTAAGTGAATTGTCCACGGCCCAAGAGATGTCAACATCAAAAAGACTTACTTTGAAACAGCAGCAAGATGGATTAGCTAACTGAATAATTTAGTCTAGGTAGGTAGGTAGGTAGGCATCATCTTTTATTTTATACGCTAGGACGGTGTAGGATGTCAAATCATCCTTGTACTTCTTCGCTACTTTTATTAGAATTTACTTAAATTATTTGTTTTATCATCTTCTCTTTATGAAAATAAACAGATAAGTTTCATCCGCATGCTTTGCCTAAACCTTGGAACGAGACGGGAAGTATTTTTCTGGGTGTCACAATGGAAAAAGTTTAGTCTGCAAAAGTCGTTGAGCAATAATTAAAAATAAAGAAGTGTATGCTTTCCATTGTGACATTTCTGGTGTAGTTTTTAATAACTTTTTTCACCCTTTTTCTGCTTCAAAAACCGTAAAGAACAGCATTAATGTGCCCTAAATCCTCGCCCATATGCCGCCCTCGTTAATTAAGACGCACGCCATTCCTTTACATGTTAAAAGGGGGTTCTATCTCATGTTAAAATTGCTTTAAAAAAAGACGTTTTTGATGCCTATAAGCCGCGGCCTATGGGTGAGGATTTAGGGTTTTATTAAAACTTGCTATTGAACCAAGCAGTCCGTAATAGAATGTGGAAAAATAGAAAGTGAATAGAGATAAGTGGGCATATCCTCGTTGAGCATTAAAATCCCTCCTGCTTCTGCTTCCCTTTTAATTGTTTTCCAGAAAAAGTGTGTTTTTTAAGAAGTCTGCTTGTAATTTGGAAACGAAAAGAAGATTAGTACATTTTGATTGGAGTAGAATTTCTTTTGATGGTATCATCATGGACTGGTTCCTTCATCAACGCTGGATGGATAATAAATACTACAGTGTGTAGCAGATATATCCACCAAGACACGCCAACTGATTAGAGAAAAGTACTTTAGGTGAGTTTGCACAGACTGAGGATCCATTTATTTCTATATGGTCCAACCAAGAAGGTTCAGTCGTTAAAGGATTAAATAAATAAATCCAACTTTCCACTCTCTACGTTATCTTTGAAACGGTTAAAGAGTGAGGTTTCCTGAGGGTTCGGTCCCACTCCATTGAAACCAGTGCAGTAGTAGTGAGCAAAACAAAGACTGAAGGAAAAGAATCATGGCTTGGTTAAAAGCATGGCTTCCAACCCGTCTGCTTACTACTAGCTCCTCTGAACTGATTACAAATATGATCAGAATTCCCAATTGTTTCATAATATCAAATTCAAAACACATCCGACGAGAAAGTACCCTTGATCCTGTCGCCATGTCCTCTCTTTCCGGCTTTGCTTTTGTGTGTAAAAGAAAGCTAGAGGATTCTTAAATGGAGGAATAGGAAGTACTAACCAGGACTTGTGATGGTTTTATTTAGGTGAGACTGAACGCTGACGCTGCGCTGCTGGTGAGGTGGGAGAGTGTAAAACGAGGATCTAAGTGCCCCTAAGGGGCTCTTTCCTCTGTTCAGATCAGAGAAGAACTGAGGACTGCTTTTACAAATCTTTTTTATTAACTTTCAAAGAATCTCAAAAACTTGTCATTCAGCATGAAAGTCAAATACATAAGTAGGCAGTCATCTTCACCTCCTCCCTTCCTACTACTTGGACTCTATTCATTTCTCAAACAGAATTTGGACAAGTCATATGCTACTACTACTACTGTTACTACTACTACTACAACAACAACTACTACTACAACTACTACTACTACTACTACTACTACTACAACTACTACTACATTACTACTACTACTACTACTACTAATACAACTACTACTACTACTACAACTACTACTACATTACTACTACTACTACTACTACTACTACAACTACTACTACATTACTACTACTACTAATACAACTACTACTACTACTACAACTACTTCTACTACTACTACCACTACTACTACCTCTACGACTACTAGCGCTACTGCTATGACTACTACTACTATTACTATGACTACTATTACTATTATGACTACTGCTACTGTGACTGTGAAGTTTTGACGACCATGCAGGTTGTATTTTATGCCGACTAATCGACCCTTTTGGTGATGTCAGATTGTCTCCCAATGAAAGTACATACAAAGTGTGACATGGATTGTTTTCTCCTTGGATTATGCTTGCTCGCTTCTATGGCTTTCGCTTACTGACGAATTTAGTGCTAGGAATAAAAATAACAGAGAGTATTAGCTTTGAACTGATACTGTACTATTACAAGTACAAATACTAAAACAGTTTACATCTACTTCCGTTGACCTAGGTACGGAATTGGGTGTATTTTTATGGACTAATACTTAGGCATGTAGCAGTTAAGGGTGGGTGAGATTGGAGAATTTAATGCATTGTGACAGGTCTAAATCTCCAGCTCTAAATTTGTTTTATGCTTTTTATTTATAACCATGTTTGTAGGATTCAATTTTATGTGTCAAAAAGGGGCAAAGAGCCCAATCTTTTTGTAGATGTTCTGAGTCCCAAGTCACTCAACCCATTTAACTTGCACTACTGTCCTTTTCAGTAAAGTTTATGGTTTGTTCCGAGCACGTCAGTTTTCATAGTTATCGTAAAGTTTACAATGTTGTAGAAGACATTATTAAAGTTGGAGTTAGGGTTCAATTAATCCTGTGTATTCCATCCTCAGCAACTGCCTTGTTTCGTATTTGCAAACAAATTGCCACCTCCATCAACAACACATAGGAAAGACTACTGGCTAGAATAAAAAATTATTACTAATACGAGTGGGATTTGATTAAGGGAAAGGAAATAAAATTGACATAATAGGGTATGTACTACTACTACTAATACTACTACTACTACTACTACTACTATGACAAATATTACTACTACATCTACTACTGAAGAAAGCATGGAAAGAGAGAACGATTTAAATGGTTGCATTTCTATTGGAAACCTATTGTGCTTTTTAATAATTCAACTTTAATTTGTAGAGGATTAAATGCAAAAAATGTCCCTACGTTCATCGGACTCCGGAACGGTTTGCAAGCAGAAATGGACAGGATTGGATTGGCTGGGCGTGAAAGGAGAGGTGGAAAACATTGAGAATATGATGGTTCGTTGATATTGTTTATGGATCGTGGATATCCGATGAAAAAACTGTTAAGCTTAGTAAAGTGAGTAACAGAAATGAAATGAAATTAATAGAAATCGGGTGGGGATATGCGAGGAAGTATAATTCAACTTTTATCGAGAGTTTTCATTGATTTCCATTGAAAAATCCAATTTCCTACTGGTAATAATTTTTTTGAATCTGTTACATAACTCTCACCGCATCAGACACAATAAATGCAAATTAAATGTCTGTGGAGCATCAGATACAGCGCCTTAGAAAAAAACTAAAAATATCCCACAAACTGGCTTTTCGACTAGGAAAATGAGGGAATAAGGGTTTTGTTGGAAAAAATATTTTTATTGCTACCTTTTCACAAGTCGGGTACTAAATGCTTATCTTGATTCTAAAAACTAGGGACATTTTTCCTTTTTGTATTTTTATAGTTTTGTTCCAACGAGGTTGTAGGTCGGTGGTTCATTTTTCTTGTGCATCTTCGTAATATTACCATCTTGTAGCTGACCATTTGAGCAAAATAGGGTAGATTATTCATACTTGGAACTATACTGTGTAAGGTGTGTGATTTGGGTGCTTGCAAAAAGGGTCAGCACGGGCATTAAGATCTACATTGAACGTTGACGGAGAATAGAATGAATTTGACACGTTGGTGTTGTAATGGATTATTAAGGGATGAAATCCCTTTATGCCCATGCTCTTTCTGTACGTTCTTTTTCAACTCCCGTTTTCGGATATCGACCGATGTCAAGTTTGAATATGAGGGAAATCGGTCACACCCCTGGGGGATGGGGTCAAAGGCCTTAATTCCGTCTTTGCTAACCCCAATCAACAATTAAGTCGTTGGTAAGGTACTCATTAGAGCATTTTGTGTTGTAAACGTAAATCCGTGGTTTGTCAACGGAAAAAGCCCGTTGTTACTGGTTTGACAGTTTGAGGCTCCATAGAAAGAGTTTTTGGCAGTGAACAAGAAACCTAATTGCAAATAACTGTAAAATCTGAAATTGATAATTTATATGTCAAAAATAATTATTAAAATAAAAAATCCCCCCTTGTGGACAAGTTTCCATCTTCGGTGTACCGAAATCTGTTCATAAAAACGGATGTTTTGTATTTATTTTCCTGGGAACGCTTTCTGTCCACAAAAACCACTTTGTGGACCGTCTTGTGACGACTGGACCGAAAACCGTCCAATGTTCCCTACTAGCAGTACTACCACTACCACTACTATTACTATTACTACATCTACTTCTACATCTACTACTACTACATCTACTACTACTACTACTACTACTACTACTACCACTACTACTATGACTAACACTACTAAATCTACTACTATGGCAGTAGAAACTGTTCTGCATTTGCCTGAACGTCAATAAGAGTTAGACTTGTCACTGGCCAACCTGTTTGTTTTCAATAGCTCAAGATTTGGATTTCAAAGAACCCTTTTAGACTAAATGGTGGTTATTTGACGGGATATTATAACCAAGAGACAGAAAAATAGAATTAAAGATAGGAAAAAGTCCCTCTTCTTGGTATCAGTGGTGGACAACCCTTCTTTAACACTTTTAACACCGTGTCACACCTACTTTATGAGCACCGTATGTGTTGTGTTATAAACGGTCAAGTATTTTTTATGTGGGGTGTTAGTATTGTGTTGTTGAATTGGTTCCCTATCCTTTAACATTATCACACAACACATAAAACACCGTGTCACACCCGGTTTTGAGGCGATAAAGGTGTTGTGTTGGTTTTGTGTTATGCTTCTTCACAATTTTTACGGTTGGGTGTTAGTGCCGTTGTTAAGAAAGATGCCCAGCCCTGCTTGGTATCTATGGATTACAATATTACACTTCATTCCATTTTTTGTTTGACAATGAAATTGAAAGGGAAAAAGTAATCCGCAAAAGTACCGTAGTCACTCAATTTGTTGACAAACCTATTTACCAATTTACTATTTAGAATTAAGAACCTCGTTAACTGGGAAAAGCAAGGAGTAATTCCCCTTGAAGTCTGATACGTCAATAGCAGAGTAGAGCTCAAGCTCATCTTTCCTTTCTTGACTACGATTCTAGATACTATGCTGCTTTCAATTCTACTTTATTTTACCAGTTTAGCCCACCTTTTTACTCAGAACTTTGAGTGGAGTATACGGGAGAGTGGTGAGTGATGATGAGGATGATAAGTAACTTTTTCATCCTTTACCATTTATAAGCAGATTAAGAAGCTCAAAGGAATCAAGGGTCGTTGAAAACTAATTTTTCAAACTCTCCACGACTCAAACAACTTCCTCATAGTTCCGAAAAGAACCTTCTGTTTTTTTCCCTAAACCTATCTTTCCATTTTTCTTTCATCCTGTCCCATCCATCCATCTATTCTCTACTTTGAGTTTGAACATTCATTATCCCCCATCTATTTCCCCACACTGAAATTCTAGTCATTTAAATCTTCTAGTTTCTATTCCGTCCTTGCCTACTTATTTTACACTAGCTTCCAATAAACCTTCATTTTCTTCATACTACTGAACCAGTTTGGAAAAGAAAGGAAGTGAGTTTCCCTTTTAATTGATGCATAAGACATTGTTGGGATAAAATAATATTTATCTACACAATTGCTATTATTAATGTTCGGTTGGAAATAATTTGTTTTTTCCACTCCAAGGAAATAATTTTAATCTCAAAACCTCACTTTTACTTCTGAAGAATAAGTGTTGAATTGGGTAGTAGAGTATTTGTAAACTTGACTCCTGTATGAGACCCCTTTATATGAAAATAGTGTAGCCTATTAGAAGATATTGGATCATTTATTTTGGTAAATTATTAGGTAAATGATGTGTAGATATAAGGTAGGTAGGTAGGTAGGATTGGTATGAGTAGAACAAACGTTAGCTCATCCTATTTCAACAAAGGCAGTGTTAGTGCCTACGTAGTTCAGTATATTGTTACTAATTATTGATCCTGGATTAATAGCTAAAGGTTTTAGTGGAAGGCAAGTGTATCCATCAGGTAACGGTCAGGTGGGAGTTGGACTTAATTGGACCAGGGCAATTTATCTTGGATCAATATCAACCGTAAATTATTCAGCCAAAGTAATATGAAATTACGTACAGACGGCTAAACAAAAAATACCTTCTGAAAGAGAAATAAATAAAGTAATAGTGACAGCGTAGTAGACCTAGATGGTTATTTATTTAGAAGAATTAGAAGAAACCAGGTAATTATTACAACTACTAAAAAGTGCGGCTATGAATGAGCCTCTACATTCGTAGCTGGAATGTAGAATTGGTGAGATTTGGATAAGTTTTAAATTTACTTTATCCAGGTCAGTTTTAAATGGAGTTTAAGTTCATGAAGAAATTACGACAGGTTTCTGTAAAATTGAATTTTATTTAAATCCATGGGATTTGTTTAGCAACGACTGGGAAATAAGTTGATAAAATATTTGGGTGATTAGTATTCTACTGAACCTTTCCTTTTATTTATACAGAGAGGATAGGAAAGAAAGGTTTAGAGTTGGCTGGTATATTGCATTATAATTTAGGGATTTGATTTCACATCCCAAATCATAATCAAATACGGGAGAGAAAAAATGAGAGTGACGAAGGAAGGGAACGCTTACAAGTTCACCACGCTCTTTTTTGCAACAGAAGCTTGGCTTTCTAATAACAAGCAGTGGCAGCAAAGCAGATTACAATAGCTTTGGCTCGACCCTTTTATATTCCCTCTTGCCTTGGGTCTTTTCTTGGCTACTGGTTTCCTGGTAGAATATTAAAATAAAGTCATAGCAAAGTAGTACTAGTAGTAGTAGTAGTAGTCGGTAGTAGTAGTCGGTAGTAGGTCGGTAGTATAGTAATAGTAGTAGTAGTAGTCATAGAGGTAGTAGTAGGTAGTAGTTGTAGTAGTAGTAGTAGTCATAGAGGTAGTAGTAGGTGGTAGTAATAGTAGTAGTAGTAGTCATAGAGGTAGTAGTAGGTGGTGGTTGTAGTAGGTAGTGGTAGCAGTAGTAGTGCTAGTATGTAGTAGTAGTCGGTAGTAATAGTAGTCATAGAGGTAGTAGTAGGTGGTGGTGTAGTAGGAGTAGGAGTAGTAGTAGTAGTGCTAGTATGTAGTAGTAGTAGTAGTAGTAGTAGTAGTAGTTAAAGTCCATTGTTATCCGATCATACTCTTCACTGAATTGAATACTGACTGACATAAAGGAAGAATGCTAATCTATATAGAATTGGCAGATAGATATTTATACGGCCGCTTTCATGGTGAGTAGTAAGAGGATGAAAATAGAATGAGAGCTTTAGCTGACAAACGCACACCAGGAGAGTATAGTTACATGAACTGGATATTGATAAATTCTCGCAACTAAAACCTGTCACCCTACCCATATACCTAGTACTTATTCTCTGGGGTTTTTTAGTTTAGATCTGATCAAAAATTCAAAAGATAACCATCAGAAAGTGGGAAAGATCAATATGATATGATAAAGTTAGGAGATAGATGGAAGAGGCCAACCAGATTTTAAGATAAAAACCGCACCAAAGTCAGCCCTATCACCAACCTTCCCTTCAAGGATAACACAAAATCTCAGGTTCTATCTAAAGACAATATTTAAAACCTCAGCTTTATCTGCAGTCAACCTATGTTTTTAGGATTTATTGGATTTTAATAATCTAGATAATTAAACAGACAAAGCTAACGATCCTTATTAACATTTATGAGCTAACCTACCTCTTTCCTGTAGCATTCATGTTTTGAAGCTAAAAGTTGTAATTCCCAATCCATCTTTCCAGCTATTCTTATTTCTCTGACCTCTACTACTAAACTTTCTCCATTTTTATACATTTTCAGACTCTAAGAAGCTAAGGTTAATATAGAAGATATGAATGGCTATAATTGTAGTTAGCTGTGCAACCTGGAGACTGAATTCCCCTTTTATGAAAGACAGGAACAGGATTGAAGGTAGTTGTAAAAGTAAGACTGCTAAAAGGGTTATTTACTTTTCCAAATGGAGGGGAAGTTAAAGGTCTGAATAATTAAAGCTCCGTTGATGAAAATTCCTGTAATGGAATCCCTAAAACGTATCTATCTAGCTAGCCGGCTTCTTCCAACTTTTGTATGAATATAAATCCTCTTAATGTAACAAAAAGGAAATGGCATGACTGCAATTTAATAAAGAAAGCAAGAGCTAAAAAGGCGGAAGGAACCTTTAGAGCAGCCACCAGATTTTTTGTGGTGTTTCAGTAAAAGTAGGGAAATCCAAACAGATAAAGTTTGGTTCATGCTATTTATCGTCTCTGGAGAGAGAAAGAGATGGATAATGTATTATTTTCTTCTGTTGATGATAAAACGAGGATAAAAACCACAAAGCAGAAGACTGATCCCCTCATCCAACCCTATTTCCAACTCAATAACATCAACCATACATCTTCTTTAACTAAGTGAACCATTATTCAACTCCTTCCTTCCATCATTCTACATCCACATACTTATTTACAACATTGTCTACTACGGTGATCGGTCCACAGGTCCATTTACAATGTTTTTCAAATCATACAGTTAGAAGGTAGAAGTACACTCAATCGGTTTATATTACGTCCAGCATTATTGAAACTGAAACTAGATAAAAAAGCTGAATTAAAAAGCCTAATTAATCATGAGTGAGATCAGATGAGGAGAGTAGGAGGAATATATGAAACACCCAGAGACTGTGCAAAACCTGACACTAAAAGTAGAAGAAACGGTTATGAATCCAACATATTTATTATCCCGGCATTCATACTTGATACGGAAAGATGGAAGATGAATCCAATGAATTCCCAACTCAAGGCTAATTTAACCTTCTAATTTATTCCACTTGAGTATAAAAAGGGATATTAGAGGTATTCAGACTTTAACTTTTCGTACTGTCGACCTACAACCTTTCTGTGCGCTTGAAAGGGATTTATTTATTGATACTCTTCTAGCTTCCATTCTGCCTTCAGATTTTAGGGTTGATTCTTAACTTTTCTCCGCTTAAAATCCTTTGTTGAGGGTAGTAAACCACGAAATTAACTTTAAAACGTCTTTCTGCAACTACTAGTCAAGTCCTCGGCTAATTAACCGAGCCAATAAGTAAGACTTGGCTTTTACGGAATCTTAATAATAGGAGCCCTCTCCTCCCATACATCCTTGGCTACCTAATTGGGTTAAGGAAGGATGACTGAGGATGGGAAATAGAGTTTATATTTTCTTTCCTGCTACTCTAACTTAAATCTACACAAATACAGATAATGTAGTCCTTGTCAGCCTCCCTTAGAGCAGTAATGGTGAGATTATAAAGGTAGATAAAGCTTTCACGCACTCAGTAAAAATAAATTACCTACAATGTGTATGTAAAGCTGAGAAGGTAAAAATCAAAAGTATGGATTTTGTTGACATTTGAAACCTCCAACCAAACCAACCACCAACCAACGGTGGAAATAGATTGAATTTCTATCCATCCATCCTACGAATTGTAAAGAAAGTAAAACGTTTCCTGTAAATTTAGCCCCTTTGGCAAGCACATGCTTTCGGAAAAGTTTTTTCCCATTCCAATAATATTAGGTAGGTAGGCTCCATACAGTTTGTTTTTGTAAAATCCAACTAAAGGGAATAAACCAAAGATAAACTCCACGGGTTAATCTAAAAACATGATTTAATTTATGTAAATTGGCTATTGGATTTTACAATAAAATTTACCAACCCGGATAATAAATACAAACCGCTTTAGAAAGCTGTATAAAAAGTAGTAAGAATAATAATATTTATGGGATTCCATCAAGTAAACCAACCAAAAGTGTACCGTACATCCCACACGCACGGTGCATTCTAATAATAATAAAAAGAATTGTTTTTTGGGAAGGTGTGTGTGGGAAAGTACGTCAGTTTTTTTTAGTTTCTCCCAGTTCAGTCGTATTATTATTCCCTTGTGATGTTGATAAAAATTCCAACATGTCTCTTTTTCCAGCAGCTAGCTAGCTTAGGGTTGGAAAAGGTAGAATAATGGATGTATGGTTGAAATCCGTAATGGTTCTAATGGATGGTTTTGAGGAGAAAGTGTGCAGGTTTAAAGAAGCCGATAGGATTTGCAATCTATCGGTATTTGGACGGGGATTAGAGAAAGGTTTAGCTCGGTTGGTGGATGGAGGATATTGATGGATAAGTCATTCCACTTTTTTGGGGGGCATCTCCACTTTCTTCCTTTAAGTCTCTACTCAATCCATATGCCAATCTTGTAATACTCGCTCAATTCATCCACCCTTTCTCTATCTTATGCATGTATCTTTGTAGAGAGAGAGAGGAAGGACGGGAAAAAACGGAATGTATTAGCCGCTTTCACTAATACCAGCCTTTACTATCTATTTTCTAGTTTGGTTCAGGAACAAGTCTGCCGAAAGGGGATTTCACTTCCAGGAATTTCTACGCTGGCAACATTTTTTTTAAAAAGTAAAAAACGCAGTCTAGAACGTCTCAACAAGCTTGCTAACAAGGACTACAGGGTGGGTATGATGGAGCGGAACTCTGCTGCTATCATCCAGTTATATCAAAACTCCTTTCTCCATTTTTAGACTAGTAGTAGGATGGATAATGTACTTAGAGATGCTTTAGATCGTATGGAGTATGTCCATCTTTCTTTCTACTCTTCAGGTTTAAATCCTAACGATTGGTTTCTTGCATTTACCTACACTATTTTACACTAGGTTGTTTGGTAGGTTGAAGGAAATGGTGTTTATGCATGAAGGTAGGAAGAGGTTGAGGTAGAGGTCATAAAACGAACAAGGAAATTGCTCACACTAGCAAGTAATGTCACATTTTTTCATGCAACTCAACCTTTTCCAATAACATTTAACAATAAGTGGAAACTCAGCAGGAGTAGGTATGTGTTTTATTACGAGGGTTGGATTTGGAAAGGTAGGCATCCCATGATTTCCGTTATTCAGAAATTTCAAACAAAACTTATTGATTTCCTGGTAATCTGAGTAAAATAATATCCCGTTCCTACATGGGAAGAAGGAAGGGTTAAAGGGACAAGAAAGAAATGCTACTATTTCACAAATTACCTAATCAGGTTAATCGAGAAAAGGGATTTCACAGGATGTGAGAAATTAAGGTAAGTTTTAATGGGAAATTTACCCTTTTTAATTGGAATGTATTTAAATATCCCATTTTAAGGTTCAAAGTGAGAGAAACAACTGGTTGAGGAAATGTTAGAAAGGGATATAGCTACAACAGGAGTGGGATGGGATGAGCCCAACACTAACTCAGTCCTTCTGGGTCTCTCCTATTCCCATTCACAGATTTCTTTTTTCCTTCGTTATTAATTTTGAAGCATTCTGCAAGTTTATAAAGCTTTCATAAGTTTAATAATGTGAACTTTTGACTTTTTTTCCATCCCTAATTTGTTTTTTTTAAATATCCTTTAATATGCATTGATATAAATGGCCATGTAAGAAGAAGTACTGTCAACTCCTATTTAGTTTACCAACAACGAAGTTATTTTACTCGGTATATTACCAGCTCTTTTTTTATATTCTTACAAGATTTATCATTAAAGGGAAAGAGCAACTGGCTCGTTTGAGTAGTGGAACCGTTCAAGTACCGGATTTCCCGAAATAATTCCCCTCCTCGGAATAATTCCCCATGGGGAAAAAATTCAGATCCCTTTTTTAATAATTTTGTTTATTGAAGCTTTTTTAATAAGAGATATTGAAAGTTAACTTTCTCAAATGAAGTTTAACGGTTTTAAAAGAGGAATACC
>JAQFZX010002943.1:0-15280 GCA_034682405.1 Hydroisotoma schaefferi | reverse complement strand
CCCTTGGATTAAAAATAGCAATGAAGTTTCTGTTTAGTATAAATAAAATCATTTAAAAACTGTTAACCATTAATGCATTTCATTTTAAACACGGTACGGTGTGCTTTATACATTCGTAATATTTCGCACACACACACCTCGTAAACATTTGACTTGAAATCTTTGGCCTTACTAAGCAAGGGCGTCATATAGCCAAGGGCTTCTTGTGGGACAGGATTTAGGGTAGTTAAATTTTATCAAAATATTCCATTCTAAAAGTCTCTACCGCTATTATTACATGGTTCTTGTCCGTCCACCTTATCGAATTTCTTACTGTTTTCTTGAGAGGCATGCAACTTCAAAGTTGAAGTTATAACAATCTCATTAAAATAAAAGCCATTATAGTATTTTCTCTCTCCTCCCATATGAAAGAATTATACGAGGCTTATTTATTGTTTTCTCTAGTGTTTAAAACGAGATGTTTTATCATATATTATTCCTTTACATCGTGTCTTGTCTAGTTGGTTTTGCATAACACAGAGACATACTTATCATAAACGTTATTAAGCTTCATCGATTGCATTGAAACTTTTTGGACATGCCAAGTCTTTCAATACAATAATTTGGAGGTATTCGTGTTTGTTTGTAAAAACTACCTCATCTGAAGTGGTCAAGCAATACCAAGGTAAGTACGGAGATTTTACCCGGGCTGTGGTAGAAAAGGCTGCAAATTGAAGGTCGGAATTCGGATTGATGAAACTATTTATGTAGTAGGTAGTAGGAGGCAAACAGGCTGTGGCTTTGTGTGAAAAATATTTATCGCATGATAATCCACTACATGAAAAATACAGCTTACACTTGAATTGCTCAAAAAAATAGTTCACGTTGAACCAATTGTAGTTATTGATTAATTTTGACGAATTTTTATGCATTAAATAAACTGTGATCAAAATGCAAAAAAGCTTCACTCTCGTCTCGATTATCCACTCTGGCTTGCGTTGGCCTTAGCCTTGCTTCAGTTATTTTTTTTTACAGCTCAACTAATTTTTACTAATCTTTCAACTGAACTACACTGAAACCTGAGAAATATTTGCCAAAGATAGACTGATTTTTTTGTACGGTTTCAACTCGAAACTCTACAGTTTCCTTCCATCATACCCATCCCACCAAAATGTACAAATCACTGGATAAAAATGCCTTGACCCCAAACCCAAACACCTTCGCCAATCCCTGGGACCCCACATCAAACAACCACACCCTCTCGCCAATTCATCAACCAACTCCTTATAGTAAAATCCCTCAAATCTCTCAAGAAATAGTCCAATTTCCTCAAATAAAAAGCTTCTCTTCGTCAGTACCCCATTTACCACCACCCCCAGCTTCTGTATCCATATCCTCGCCATCCTACTGGCGAAACAATATCATCTTAACAGCCCTCCCCTTCTTCCTGTGGGGTTTTCCCATTCATCTTTTATTCGGCTCAAGAAAAATCTCTAGTGTGGGTTCATGGCTGCAACATTTGTTCCCGTTTTCATCCCCAGTTCTATCCATCCTGTCCCTCGCCTCCCTAGCTATCGCCGGGGTCATCAACGCATACGCCTGGTACACCCTAGGCTACATCCTCTACTACCTTATCGGCCAAGGGTTGATTCTAAACGAGTGCATAATCTATGGGAAGAATTTGGGCAAGCTAGTTCCCATTCTGATACCCCTAGACTTCATCTGGCTTCATGGGCACACCCTCCGTAAACTTGTTCAATGCTTCAACTACCCTCGAAGGGCAATAATCCGGCTAATGGAATGCAACGATGGAACTTTCAAACAAAATTTCGCTTTGATTGGGAAATGTCGCTTGGAATTGTGTGTACTATATCTTATAATCCTAGCAATCCATGGGATCAAGGCCTACGTCGAGTATATAATGCCCGGCATCCCCGATTCGGATAAAAGCAGCTCAATACTAAAGCAGGTTGAGTATTATGGAATAGTCGTTCTGGATATTACTTTTCCTATTTTCCTTACACTAGTATTAGTATTCTATGCTGCCTTTTGCTACGCTATAAAATACAAGCTCTTGGTAATTAAGGAGTATATTAGGATACTAATTACGGAAAGGGTTTCAAGGGCTTTTGACCAGTTGTTTGGAATAAAACAATGTTATAGGAGGGTTGCAGATGATATTTTATTAACGAATACAATCTTCAGTCTCTATATGTCTCTTGTAATTGGGGTGATTGCTGCATTCGGGTTTTACTCCGAGTTTACAACAATAGGAATCCAGATTTTTACTTCGTCCGCGGGGAAGGGAATTGCAGGGCTGCTTTCTGGTGGTGTAAATCCCACTGATGAACCTGTCACAATAAGTAATAATCCTTCCGCGATTATGTCAATGGAACCCGAAAAGGTCAGAGTGGTCGTTGCTGAGCTGTTTGTCCTGCTGTTGTATGCAATTCTTATTGGATTGGTGGTTTGGCAAGCGGTGAGTGTCAATGATGAGGTCAGGCTGCTCAATGTTTGGATTAATGACTTGGTGACGGAAAAGGAGGGGACGTTTGGGGTCTCGGGACTTTACGAGGATGTAAGAAGTACCGTTTTTCGGGTTTTTATATTTTTAACAAACGGTACAGTATATTATGAAATTTTTGTCATTTTTACAGTATTGTGCCCTCAAAAACTACATCCATTCTCGTCTAGAGCAGCAGAAACCGGCGTTACTGAGTATTACTCTGGCTAACTTTGTACCTGCTGTTGGGAATCGACTTGTGGGATACAGAGTCGCTCACTAATTAGTTTATTTATTTTCATGCGTACTTAAAAAAGCTTAGCTGAAGGTTAAAACTATTAGTATCTTAGTGGTGGATGCTAGAACAGGTCAATCTTATGAATTCATGAGGCTTTTTCTTGTATTGTAGCTTGGTTTGCATGGATGATGAATTAATTATTACCTAGTGTTTTTTTAAATAAACGAATGAAAAAGAAAGCGCATAAAATCACTCTTTATTAGTTTAACTATATTCCTATAGTAAGTTGCCTTATAAATTTAATTCCAATTTACATATCCTCCCAAGTAAAAATCTGTAAATTGAGGTTCTCCGTCTGATGTTTTCCCCAGTAATACTGAATCGTGTGCACTAAGCAGAAAATGGGTGTAAGAATGAAATGTGTCTTTAAACACATGCCTGAAAACAATATTTCATATTTTTCATTTAATTTTTTCATTCAATTATGCTATCAAAGTATCCTAATTTAGGCCCATGAAATGAAATGCAATGCTAGTAGTTTCAGACTCACGTTCAAACCATTTTGTCACTCTTGATGAAACAGTGGAAAAAGTTGTATTGAATAAATTTCCAAAGGATTTTATCTCGTTTATTAGAATTGGCTTATGCGAGTTATAATCACGGCTAAGCAATTCACTTGAAGCTGCTACAGGTCGATCTCTGTTAAAGTCCGGTAACCCTTTGGATTCAGAGGAAAGTATAACCAGAAATATTGCAAGGATGGAGATTGTTCGGATGTTCATTATGATTACACTACAAGGAAAAGGTTGAACTTGAACTGGAGTTGAGTCCAAGTAGTGGTCGTTTTACAGTTCAGCAGATAAATAATTGTTGTTGAGTTAAAGTCAACTCCGAAATGACTTATAACCTCAAGTGCACTACTACTGGGAGTGTATTTAAAAATGTAGGTAATTTATTCATGCCTATTTATTTACTGATACGCCAGGAACAGGATATACTTTAACTACCTGCTTAAATATACAGTTTCATTATGCATGTAATCCTACAGATTAAAATGTTATTACCGAAACTCAATTAAACTGTAGACAATGAGAAAGGGGCCAAGATAAATGAATTCGTTTCGTGCCATCGAGATGCTGTATTTGGTAATAATTTCTAATACCTATTTGGATTTCATCTTTTTCATGACCCAATGCCCAATTGACCAAGATACCACGATCTAATTTACATGTCAAACCACAAAAGGTTGTGATTATCATTACTGATTCCTAGAGATAAATAAACTCCTGACTATGCTCCAAGTGGTTTTGATACTTGGATTTTTGACAAATATATTTTAAAAGAAGACTGCACAAAGGCACCTTTACCTTTTGAATTTTTACAACATTTTTCTACCAAAAAAACCACCCCCGAAATCAAGTTACCGAAAATAACTACATAAAATATCACTACAATATTCTCCGTCAAACTCGGCCTTTTATATCCCTTCTCAGCCTCAGAATAAATGGCAGAAAAGCCCTTAAATTTATTAACTTTCCAAAATTCTCTCCACTTTTCCTTTATCCCAGATTCAACCAGGGTTGAAAGCTTCCGTAGGACAAGAACGCTGGCCCAGTTTTTCAATTCCCATCCAGTAAAAACTTCCACAAGGGACTGGGTACTTCTAGAAATTTGAAAACTTGTATTGTTTCCGGATTTCAAAAGATTTGTTAATCCAAAGGCAGTCTCCTCTACCAAGTTGCTCCAAGCGATAAAAGCCTTTCGTTCTTTACAGTTTGAAATCAATTGGGCATAAGTCGCATTCCCATTCTGGATCGCTTCATAATTCTCAGGGACACTTGAAATAGCTGCCAAATTTGGTAAAATGTCATCCTTCAAACCCTTGCTATGGAACTTAGCCCCGTTAAGCTCTACTATTATAGTGAAAGCCGAATGAATTGAGAAATTATAACTTGATAAAAAAATACTCAAAGGCACAGAATATACTTTAAATTTTAAATCTAAAAGTTCATGAAAAGTTTCCAAAGATTTTAGTTTTCTGGGTGCAGTTAAGGCTCTAATATTTTCCCCTCGGTAGGAATTTGTCAAGACTAATGCTGCCAAAATCCAACTCCCACAGATCCAATACGCATAGTTCTCTCTGTAGCGATTTTTCGCCAGATTTTGTCCTTGTTCTAAGACCGTTCCGAAACTCATTTGTAAAGCATTAGGCCAAATATGTTTACCCATTTTCTTGAATATTACTCCAGAGAGAAAAGTGGGAACGAGGATAGTGGAGGATAAAATGCAAATCCAAGTAGGACAATCGAAAGACTGAACAAAACCAACAAAATCTAACAATTTATCATTCGCGTTATAACAAGTGACAAAATCCAGCCGTTCACTTGGATTTCGAAAAAATTCGGCCCCCCGTTTACCAAATTCTACAGATGGCTCTAGAAGAAATGAACGCATTCGTTGGTACGTTTTATTGAAACACCAAGGCCTGAAAGATGTGACGAAGGATGCATTTGGAAATGTTGTCTTAAGCCAAATTAAATCCACGTCCATCCACCAAGTCTCCAAATTACGAAAATTTAAAAGTCCCTTTTTATAAAAGGTATCTAATCTTTCCAATTTCTGAGAAAAGATCTCAGGCGTATAATCCGAGTGGGATATTTCCCAGGAACTTTTAAGTATAGGGGCTTTTAGCTCAAGAAACGCTGCTTGTAGGTCTGCAAGAGTAATCGATCTGTTAGAATCCGCATCCTTCCAGAGATCTGAATACGTGAAGTTACACGGGTCGCAAAAGTGGCATACAAGAAATACTGAACTTTGAAGTTCAGGATATAAGTAATTGAACTTATTTGGTATTTGATAGATTATCAAATTCGCCAAATTACCATTCACATAGGACCCATCTTGTAACAGTCTACTCGCCCATGTTGACCAACGGTTTATATCCGAAGGTTCCTTTGTGACTAGAGCAAAATACTGGTTGTAATAAGATGAATACATGCTCGTTTCTTGGTCCAACTCATAACTCCGTAAGAACGGGGGCTGTCGAAACTTTTGCGAAATTGACAACTTCGGTGGAGGGAGGATATCCTGCTCATCATGTGTTAAGGGTAGAAGAACGAATAATTGTAAAAGACAGTTGAGAAAATAAATTGGGCGTGGTGAAACCTTAAACGGAGTCTCTTCGCTTTGGTTAAGAATCCCATAATATCTATCATACAGGCGGATGTCCTCATTAACCTTTTGAACGGATGTAATCAGAAAATTGTCAGTTAGGGACATTACAATAGGTATGTCCTCGATAGGTTCGAATTCTACTTGACCATAGCTATGAATCAGAATCAGGCACTTTGAGAATGGAGAGATTATGTTTTTTAAATCGGGTATGCCTTGTTGAGATTCTGAGTTTATTGTCCATCCCTTTATCACCTTCAAATTAAGCAAAACTGAGCTGAGCGTCCAACTGAGGATAATAGTTCTGTAGAAATTGTTCAGCTTCATTTCAAATAGGAACAACTGAAAACATAATCTAGACAAGGTTTTGCAAAGTAATATCGTAAGAGCTCAGAAATTGGTTTGACACTTTTAATTTAGCTTCGTCCGTGGCAAGGAATTCCTATCAAGTCAAGCTACGTCAAAGAAGTAGGTAAAGGAACGATTTAGAATATTAAGGTTTTTTATAATCGTCATTGGCTATTTGTTCAGTACTCTTAAAATGTATGCATACCACTTTCTCCTACTCCCTTCTAATGAAAAACTTATTCTCAGTAAATTGACATATCTAAGAAGATGGTTTACTAGTTTTATTGGATTCAAATATTTTCCTCTTACATTTAATTTTTATACATACAGTAATATTATTTTTCGCAATGGGTAAAAAACTAGTTCGAGAAGATTTATCTAAACTAACAAGTCATCTCAATTAGGTACTTTTCATTTCAGTTATAGGAAAAGTGAATCCCTGTTAAAATTTTAGCTTTTATGTATCACAACTTGGCATTTCCATTAAAATTAGAGTAAAAGAGCAGTGTTGACCCTATTATTAGCCTATTGAAAACACTTTTATGTTACTTAAAAGTAGATATATTAAAAGCGTCTTTCTTTACTATCAATACAGAAAGGAGCACAATAAAGTTTTAAAACTAAGCAGATCTGATCTGAGTTGTGAGTTCTAAACAAAGCTGCCCAAGTCTAGTTTAAGCAGATCTTTAAAATTGAAAATGAACCCACGTTTTAAAACAAGGCATGTTTGTGCCCATAAATAAATCTAATACTAATACAATAAATAATATAAAACCACAAATAATCATAGATCCTCTCAACCAGTAGCACTTAAATACCATCTTACAAAGTAGGTACATCTATTCTGTCCGTCACGTAGAATTAGACATGTCTGAATGAGAATTAGGAGGATTGGCATCAACACTAGCAGGTTGATTGGCATTTGCAGAGTACCGTTGAAGACAAAAGGTATAGCAAGTGTCACACACTCGAACAGGTTTAGCCGATGAAGGAAGCTCCATTGCATTATCCGAACAAGTTTTACAAAATATGTTACCACAATTCCGACAATGGTGCTGGTGAAAGTAAAAACAATCGAAATATTTACAAACCTTGAATCCCATCCTTGAGAAACAAATAAAAATATAGTCAAATACCTTTCTCCTAGTAAGACTGAATTCCTTCTCACATAATTTGCAATGACGAAAGTCCTTGTCATTTTTCCAAGTGGAAGACGCTGAAGAGGTAGCTTCGCGAAATTCATCTGCTAAAAGCTTAGATTCAGCCACTTTAACACCCATTTCCTCAAGTGTTAGCTCGTGATCTTTGCATTGTTGACGTAAAGAGTCTATCTGTTTGTGAGCTTCGTGAAGTTCCTAAAAAACACACAATTAATAAACGCATCATCAATTCTCCTCCCTAGAGACTAATTCTTTCAAAACAATCATTTCTAAAGGAAAAATACGGATGTTTAACATAAAGATTTATTCGTAGGTGGGGGCTTATTTGAAGGGGATTAAAACAAAATATACAGTACAAAAGTTTGCATAAGTAAAGAACAAAGCCTTACAGTTCCACGAAGCCTCCACTTTTGAGACTCCATGAGCAATTCAGAAATCTTTTCTTTATCTTTCACGCTAATATCTTGCAAGGATTGTCGCCACTCCCTCTCAATCCTGAGGTCCCCTTCCAGGGTCGATACTCTCAATTCCCTGTCAGCAATTTGTTGACCAAGACTTCGCATAGTTTTCTGAGCCTCTCTCATGTCAACCGCTGCAGCACTTAACCTTTGAGGACGAGTTTCATAAAAAAAAAGCAAAAAAATAACTCAAGTTAGCTCAGAAGTTATAAAGCTATAAAAAGCTAATAAACTAACAATCGCTGGCTACTGGCAAACTGAATTTATTTGTTGAACCTCATCAGAAATTTATAAAACGATAAAAAAAAAGGAAACCAAAAAGTTTTCTGCGAAGTTAAATTTTATGCTTAGATAGAATAAAATTATCCACTTTGATAGCAACTGTACTGTCGAAATTTTAGCATTTTTTATTGTAATCATCATATTATCCATCAGTCATAATCACAACATCGAACATAGATTGTCTACTTAAAGTACTAGAGAAGGTTTAAAGCACGCATGAATAAATAGTAGTAAGTATTGATTAAAAATATGCATCAACACGGATACGTCGTAAATCGTTTTAAAATGCTATTTAAATCTTTCGGGGAGCAGTTGTCGTCGATCAAACTTCAAAAATACCATCTAAAAACTAAGTTGACCACCGTTAAATACACCTTTTTCAGTAAGACAAAGCTATCAGGTAGTCAGATTTACATGAGTGTTCGTTTGCCAGTAACTCATTTCAATAGAATTTATGGCGATATTTTTATATTAACTTGTTTACTCTAAAACATACTTTTCTTCGAGTTTATTAATCGTGTCATCAAGCATAGCCACCTTTTCTTCCAGTTTGGTGTTTAAATCGGTTCGGAATGTTATTGTTTTCTCGCATTCCTAAAATTAATCAATTTACAATCCTGCCTTAAAGACATTTGCCAAATACTTTTCAGCCTTAATGTTATTTTAGAAGTATAGATCGAGAGATCATAGATCAAGAATTGGCTTAGAATTATATTTGATAGACAGTTATAGCAAAAGAATAGCCCAAGGAAGCCTAATTTTCAATCATCAGTTTCTCCAAAAACGGATCGATATTTTTCTTCATCCTCATCGATAGGAATACTTGGAGACTTGTTCTCATCAACTTTATCCCCCTCGCTATCATCTTTCTGCTGTTGCTTGATAACTTTTTGCTGCTGCAATTCTTCAAAACTAGGGATAGGATTTTTTTGCTGAGATCTAAACCGCAGAGAGCTCGGTGGTGGATACGGATGTCTAGGTCCAAACATCGGTTGACCAGGACCAGGTCTTGGTCCTGGATACGGATGTCGAAAATGTCCAGGAGCGAATTGACCTTGGTTTTGACTTCCAAATTCCACGCTGGGTGAACGGCTTTTTAAAAACAAGTTTGGGTTACGTCCACTTGGAGAAGGAAGGTCGAAAGTTTTGGCCGCTTCGAGGTTTTGCAGTAGAGTAGCTATCTGCGTGGTTTTTAACTGGAGACGGTCTATTAATCGACCTTTGTCATGAAGTTCTTCCTCACATTCCTTGGATTGGATGGAGAGGGTTAGATTGGCATTTAGAAAGAATTAAGACATTATAGTATGAGAGAACCGGAAAATTTAGTAAGAAAGTAAAAAGAACACACGTTGTGAAACATCAAAAAATTAATTAGATAAACCCCAATCCCCCCGGCATAATTACTTGGAACAAGTTCAGAACCTGCATTATTTTATAAATAATATCATACCTGAAGCTTTCGGTACATCTCCAAATTAATTTGTTTTATATCCTCTAGCTGCGTTCTTAAAGAGATTATCGTATCTTGCTTCTCATGCATATCCTTTTCCATAGACTTCATTGCAGTTTCCATCTCATCTTTGATCAAATTCTAGGGGAAAAAACATAAAGTAATCATGCTGTACTCTAGTTTAACATTGTCACTATTAAAAACTTTCCCCTTACACTCCTATCCAATTCCTTTTCTAAACTCGATTTCGCAGTCCTTTCTTCGTGGAGTTTTTTGCTCAAATCCGGTACAGAGAGATTACCCGAAGTTGGAGAAGTTCCCAACAAACTTCCCACAGCCACATCAAGATTCATGTTACGCTCATCTTTCTTCATGACTTTTGCCGCAGCCTCAGCCTCAGTGTCCGATGAATGGGGAGAGTTTCTTGATTCATTCAAAGAGGTATCAAGACCCTTGGTATTTAACGCTTCTGGCGAGCTTGCAGACAAATATTGATTTAATCTCAATCTAAGTTGGCGATTCTCTTCTTGGAGTGACACGATGGTGTTCTTTGATATGGCTAAATCCTCAGAAAGTAGGGCGTTAGTTGTGGTCAAAGTTTCTGATCTTGTTTGCAAATTTGTTACAGTTGCGCTAAAAGGTTTCAAAATAATGCTCTTTGTTAGGTCACAGCCCTTAATTTACATGTATATTTAACAATTCATGGTTTACTTCAAATGTCTGTTTAGTTCCTCGATGTAATTCTTCTGATCCAGAACATTATCCATATTACTCTGCTCAACCTCGTCTTCCGCAGACTCACTGGACCTTGTTGATCTTAGGTATAGCGAAAAGTCAATTACACCCTGCTGAATGTCTAAATCCTCTTCCTGAGTCAAATAAAAATAGAAAAATGTAAACCTTGATTACTTGTAATCGTATGTCTTGATTACTAAATATATGCAACTAACACTTTGTCCTACTAAGCATAACTAAAAACCTACCTTAAGACAAAAGTTGCAGTCTATAACATTCAACCCAACCAACAATCCGGACAAGACCGGAGCCTCATCACACATCATTAGTGCAAAGGGCTCATAAAAATCCACTAAAACATCATCTCGAATGTCCACAAGCACTTTGAAATAGTCGGCTAACTTTTTCTGCATCAGAGCCAGCCTCATAAACGCTCTAGCTCGTCCCAAATGAGTACTGCAAGCAAATCACAGTATTACATGCATTTTAGTTCATGTAGGTACTTTGAATAATTAATTATGTCCTCAAAACAAACCTGACAGTTGGCAAATCTCGAATTGAAGATGTAATATCAAATGCTTCATTTGTGCGCTTTTCAACAAGTTGAAGTATATCCCAAAGTTCTTTTTTTGGTCCGAGTAAACCCTAAAATTAACCGTATTTCAAATCTTCTACTTTCAAACTGCCCTTATTGTATTTCATGATCAACAAAAATAGCAGACCTTTTTCGGTTTAAGCCCATGCCTCATCGCGTGTTCTAAAACGATGAAAAAATGCTGCAAAGGAGGATGGTCCGATTCAAGGGATCTTCCATGACGCATCGACCACTCGATAAGTTCTCTGATAACTAGTTTTGTAATGTTTAATAAGTTGTTTCTCTCAACAGCCGTGGGGTCTCGATCTGCCAGGAAAGTTACATGCAAAGATATCCACCAATAAAATACCAATTCTACATCAGAAACTGCAAACTTTCTCTTCTAATTATTCATCGTAAGATAAGCATAATCCTCTTATCATAGGAAGGACTAAGTTACTTCAAGGAGTATAACCAACCATACCATAATAGGGTAAGAAATCAGGGGAAGGGAGCCCTTCGTAAGGGGATTTATCCAGTGGAACTTCCACATCATCAAGTTGTCTCAAACAAAGCCAATCCCCGTCAACAGATACTCGGAAGTTACATAGGTAAATTGTATCTTGGGCACTATTATGGTAAGATCCTTGGTTGTGCCTTCGTTGATTATTATGGGATTGATTCGACATTGTAATAGTATTAGTAGTAGTGCTAAACCGAGGTTCGACTACAAGGCCTTCGGCCACTTTCTCAATCACTTCGACTTCCCTTTCCTTCATTTCGAAGGTTATCGTAATTAATATTTCCTGCTAAAAACCTTGCAGGTTAATACATATATGTAATACTGTAAATGACTAAAAAGGACCCTCGCTAGCCGAAATTGACATAATTAGAATTCTGCCCTTTAGAAATTTAGTTTTTAATATATTCCAGGTAAATGCTTGCATTGTCCTTCATCTTTCTACAGGAATTATTATCCTATTATAACGGAATGAGCACTGACGGATGATAAGTTTTAATAGGCTAGAATTTTCAGTATTTAATGCCTAAATATCCCTCATATTTATAATAAATTTTACTGCGATCCAAACAGCAGCAGAATTTTATTCGGTGTTTATTCTACATAAATCGATCAAGTCGACCGACAGGGCTTTTGTGTAATAACCAATGCATTGTAGTGCTTAGTATAATACAGCGAAAACGAGTAAAAGTAAAAGAAGGATCAGGGTAGCCGAGAAAGTTACAATGGGGCTTTCCATACAGAAGATAGGTAGTTCGTACTCATAACCTCGTAATTATATCCAGGATACCCGGGCATGAGCAATGTTATACTTACCCACCCGGTTGTTTAACTGAGATAGATAGAGATGAGGTGACGAGTTCTATGAAAATTAAAATATGACGTTGTTTTCTAGGTTATAGAAAATGCTGAAGCCCTCAGTTTAATGCTAAACCTTTCTCTCTAAATTGTATTAAAAACCTTTATAAAAAGAATGCCCGTATGCCGAAGTTGAGTGACCAAAGGTAAAAGGTCAGCCTTGATATGAGGAATGATAAACAAAATAAAAACCTCCTTGGTGCAGCTAATTGAGCCTGTCTAAGTCATACTTCCTTGTGCTTTCTTAAACCCATTTTCTTGTACACTACTTTCAGTCCCCTCCACTTATAACAACTAACAATAAATTGGTAATGCATATCTTATATTTATAAATGGTAAGAAATTTGTGAAAAAAGTAGTTTTTCAGGATTTTGACTTGGTTTTTGACCCCCACAGACTGTAAAACTCAGATTCTAAAATAATTACTTTAAATTGACTTTAGTCAAGTCACTTCTTTGTCCGATTGTCAGGGACTTCAATAGGGCTCTTCCTTTTACCCTAACAAATGCACATACAAATTTGGGAGGACGTAGCATAACGCATACTTGAGTTATCGTGCGGACAGACGGACACCCGGCCTCCGTGGTTACATAAGCCTTCGACAGGCTAAAAACAAAGGTGATTTTGTCCTTATTGCCATTTTGTTGGTTTGGTATGTCAGTTAAAAATGTTTCATTAATTGAACGCTTTGAGCATGAAACTCAGATAAATGGTTATGGAGCATCTACCACACCAACTCTTTAGTTTTGGATATGTGTAAGCCGAGCCAAAGCATGTACTCTTATTGTGTATACACGAATCATATTTGTGTAGTAGCAATTCAACTTTTAGCTAGATACAGTAGTTATCCTACACGCCAAGAAGCTAAGTAAGGCGTGACCCTTGACCTCTTCAAACTCCTGGCTAGGTCAAGGCTAATATTCCGTCCCCTACAGCTACCTATCTTATCCTTATCCCGATTCCATTATTGAAGCATTTCCGGTTATAATTCCCCTCGAGAACACGGTCTCGCCCGAACTTGGAAAAAGGGGTAATTATTTCCAGGGGGAGTTTAACTTACTTTCAACACAAATATTACTAGATCCTCCATAAAGTTTTCGAAATTTTCCCCTAAAAAAATAAAGGAAATGTTTTTCAAAAAGCAATCCACTTACAATTCGGTCGATCACACGAGGAATAGGCGGATGTAGACGACGATTGTGAATAAGAATGATTATTATTAGTAGACCCAATCCTTGAAATAAGCCAGGATGAGGACTCATTCCAAAACCGTTTCCCCGAGCTTGCCAACCCCGTAGGACTAAGAAAGTCTCCAGCCCCACCCCCACTCTCAGAATTAGAATGTTCGGAAAATATTGAAGTGGGTGTGGCAGGCTCGGTGGTATTTGACTCGCCAAAAAACATAGCTTGACTTATCCCAATCGGAGGATGAAACGGTGGAGGTATGTTCCCTGAAACGACTGACCTACTCCCAACCGACATGACCTCTTCTACCGTCTTATTTTGTTCCGGTTCAACTGTTGAATCTCTGCCCCCAGCTTGTATAATTTGACCTGATGACCCTGGAATACTTGCTAGTGACCCCTTGGTGTCGGTGACCTGACCTTGACCTTGATTCAAAGATTCCTTCTGTAGCTGTTCCCTAATTATTTCTACGGAAGATTCTACTACTTCAGGGTATGAAGTATCTTGAACTTTGACCGACGACAACTGCTTAGCACTCATCTTGATCCCATTTTAATTTTGACATTTTTTATTCAATGCATTTCTTTAGTAGCCTTATTTTTATCAAATAGCTACCTAACCTAAAGCTATCGTCCTATCCTTCATTTAACAATTTATTGTCATCCAATCCAATTCCAAATCCCACAACATTATCTTATGTTAAAGTCATTTACTTTCGTTAAGAAATCATGTCTTCGTCACTGTTGACACTTGTCATGTCATTTAATCCCTTAACTTCGCATAGGTTATCTTTGACTACAAAAACAGCGAAGATGACGATAACAACAGTCAGTTCTTTAAACACCAGTTATTTATAATTATCTAGCTTTTAAAATAAACATATAATTTACATATAAAACCACTTATTTGACACCATCCATTAAGCAACTGTTAAGTTAATCAGCCTTTCCGTTTAACGTAAAAATGTACATCAATTTCTTTTAAAAGCGTAGAACCAAAAACCATTTACTTACGAAGCAATACTTTTCGATAAAATAAAACTTGAATTTTTTATTATTTTTGCTTATTATTTTAGGGAAAAATTTACTAGCTAAAGTTTACGAAAGGAGGAGGATTAAGAATAATATTGTATCTTTATTACATTAGCTACTTAGCATGGAATGAGTTGGACCTTTTGCTTTACTTTATACATACAACGAATATTCTGTGGTTGGTATTTGGTAGAAAAACTTCCAACCTAGCGCTATTTACCTTCTTTTTAGTCATTAAATAGCCAAACTTGCATTCTATGTCTTCAACGAGTTGAACAAAATATGTAAATGCATCTTTCAAAATAAATTTATATTAACCGAAACAATATGACAAATTATTCATCATTCATCAATAAATGTATAGGCAAAGAAATTACATCCAATAGTTTACTACATGGTCGTTATTATTTGAGCAAGGAACGACTCATCATTCGTAAAGTTAGCTGGTATCTGTACATGACATTTTGACTAGATTCTTTTTATAGATTGCATGCACGTTTAAGCTAAGTTTTCATCATTTAGTTTAATTCGAAGCGAAACTACGGAAGTTTTGCTAGAAATGAGTTTAGACAAACTTCAACCTAATATGTAATACTAATTATTGTTTTAACTGATATCATCATAATATTCTAGAAGTTACCCAGACTAACTGGTAAAAATATTACGAAAGCACACCGTCACCGTGTTTAAAATGAAATGCAAAAATGGTTAACAGTTTTTAAATGATTTTATTTATAATAAGCAGAAACTTCATAGCTATTTTTAGTTTATTTTCATTAATCCAAGGC
>JAQFZX010002942.1:0-15289 GCA_034682405.1 Hydroisotoma schaefferi | reverse complement strand
ACCATCTCAAAATTTTGAGATGGGTTCATCTCAAAAAATTGAGCCAAGTTCACCATCTCAAAATTTTGAGATGGGTTCATCTCAAAAAATTGAGCCAAGTTCACCATCTCAAAATTTTGAGATGGGTTCATCTCAAAAAATTGAGCCAAGTTCACCATCTCAAAATTTTGAGATGGGTTCACAGAGGTTATTATGGGCAAGGTTATGGTTTCAGGATATGGGTAATCGGGTTTTGGGGTTTTTGGTGGGTTTCCCTCTCCATGCAAATCAAAGGGAGAGGTATTTTTTAAAAGGTTTGTTACTGTTTGAAGAGACGGATTTCTAGTCCGATGGTAGAACACAACCAGTCACCAGTAAGTATGACGCTACTGACCCTTTCTATAGTATAAAGGAATTAGGCAATATCATTTTTGGAAAGACTTGTTGAGAAATGCTAATGCTGTCACGATTCTATATTCTCAACACAGCTTTTACAACTAATGATAATTATATTAAGGATTTGATCGATGACCTCCGTTCTGAAATTATTTTAAATAAAAAAAACTGCTTATACTGATACTGATCGTCATATCTTTATTAAACTGTTATCTAACTGCTTTCTGTATCCGTATGTTTTTTTTTATTTCTCAAAAACGCTCATCAATTTAGCCTCCACTACTTTTGGAGTTTTAACATGCAACATAACTTATACTGGGATGGGAAAAGTCGCGAATAATTGTAGTCTTAAATAATTCATCTCTAAACGTAAAGTCAAAGTCAACAAACAATATGTTCACTATTTCTATGCACTTATTCCTACTCTTTGCATTTCATAAGAGTTATGCAACAAATACCCGAAACCAAATAAAAATACATTGCATCGTTTTGTATGTATTTTACGCATGGAACAAAGAGCTATGTTTCCTCTATTGTGCAAAATTAAAGCAGAATCCCAAGTATAATGTAAGAAATGCTAAAAGGTTAATAGTAACGTCGCATGAATGATGAATCTTAATTACGATAACAGACAACGTGGACTTATAGGATCGACGGCCGTCTCACTCACTAGCCCACTTATCATATTATTGAATTAAAGTCATACAAATTTCTGAATTATTAAACCATAAAACATAATATTCCTACAGTCTTTCGCACAAAGTTAAGTTCAAGGCCAATGCTTATGTATTCCGTATAGTTAGATACGTCAACTATTATTGAGGCAATCATATAATACACTTTCTGCAATAATAGAATTCGTACTGCTGAAATGAAGGCATATAATCTTAAGTGTGCATGGGCAATGGAAAGTAAGGATTGGAACAGAAGGGTTTACTTAATTAAATAACTGGTAAGTTTCCACCGAGTTTGTTAGACGCCCAACACTTTTTTAAACCTAGATAGCCGACAATTCATAAACTATTGTTAGTTTAATGGTACAGAAAATAGTTCATACTTTTTGTGGCAGCTAGCTCGGTGAGGATGGCTACAGGAGTAGAAACTGATAAGCATGACATGAATGGGAAAGAAACTCTGTTCCCGTAATTTTTACTGAAAGGGGGAACGCTTAAGCCACAACGGTTTGTTTTTTAACTCATGCAATTTTTTAGAAAGTGAGTAGAGCATCGATACTATTATCAACCAACGCCTGGATGTAGCCTACATTGGATCCATCATCGCAGAAAAAGAACTGCCCGATTTCCAACCTGACGGGTCGGACAGCCCGGAGTCTCCGTCGAAGGAACTTATCATTGGTGGCCAAAATCAAGGCCTTATCCCGATACTCCTGCGACCGTTCGAATATCTTACCCGCAGGAGGAAAGAGGAATGCTACCATGAAGGTCACAATGATCACCATTCCAGGCATGCTGAAATACAGAGGCATCGGGATGACACTTTGGAGCTTTATTGTGGCATACAAGCAGGTAATGAAGATGAAGAGACCCATGCTGATCAAAGTGGGCAGAATGATGGTGAGGGTCTTATTAGCCCGACATACGACAATATAGACCATTGAGTGCAACAATATGGTCTTCTCCAACATTTCTGACCGCGTTTGGGATCCATTTTTTGACCTCGCAGGGTCAAGAGGGTCAAGACTAGTGAGCATTGATAGAAGGATGCTCAAGAATATGGCGGAGAAAGCCAAGTAGGTTACGACGTGCACCCAGAGCGACAATGCTACTATTTCAGTTATAAGTACTCGACCTATGAATGCCATGACTTTTACCACTCCGGGTGCTTCCTTCGGGACCAGAATTACCAAAGGATCGAGTTCCAAATAGAGGGCAAATGGAATCAGAGCAATTACTATGTATTTTACAGGGTTTGCTAGAATAAGTAGTAGGCCAAGAATATCCCATTTGTAGTGATGTGGTCCAAGATGAAAGGATATGATCGGGTTGGGTCTGTCCAGCCTCCATGATTCTATAAGTACAAACAACAGTTGAAATGAACAATGTAAATGTACTTAACGGTTGGGCGAAATCAGTCGTCGTTAAAAATCTGATCCCCGACTAACCACGTTTAATTTGATTTGGTATGGTAACCTTGTATAGCGTGAGTAATAAATTCAATTATTGTAAATTTGACCTCATGGAGCGGTCGCCAAAGGTCACATCCTAAGTTGTTTAGGACTTAGAGTATAGAATAGTTCCCATAAAGTTTACAGACAAGAAGCTATACAAGAAGCGTTTGTGACGGACATACAGCAAAGGCGCAACCCCATTACAATACATTGGAAAACTAGTGGGTACAGTGTACCCTCGTCGTACCCCCAAAGGTTGCGCTCTAATGTACCCCCTGGAATTCCTGATAGACCCTATCCTTTACATCCTTTAATGCTATTTGTACCCCCTGTCCTGGTGGTTGCACCTATCGAGCGTAGATTCGGTTCTCTTAAAAGATGTTTCGTATACTAGGGAACCTTATGGTTTAAAATTAGGAGATGTTACTTACTTTTCCAGAACTGCTCAATCCAAGCGCTGGTGTTGGAAACGCTGCAAATGTCATCAATTCGGAAGATTGTTGTATGGACAAAGCTGAAATTGAGGAGGAACGCTATGAGTTGGAAAAGTGTAAAGACGAAGACCACAACCGGATTTTGGGAAGTGTCCTTGTTGAGGAGAAGTAGGACTGTTCTGTAGACCAACGCTGCGGTGTAGCCGAAGGACAGACTCAGTTTAAAATACCAAATGGTAAGCCTCCGTCGATTTCGGACCGGGTGTATTTGCATTTGACCTTTGAACCAATCGAGGGGATAGTTAGAGTCCTCCCAGCTGAACTTGATAAACAGGTCCAAACCTTTCCATATGAAGGGAGTGGTCATTTTGAGACTTTATTACAGTTCTTTGGACCAAATCTCGTCCTAACCTGACCAGTACTGACCTTTTATCTTGGTAAAAATAAGGCAAAAGGTATTTAATACTAATCTTATCTATAAACTGCTTAATCGAATAGTTATGCAGAGATGGAGATTGGAGTATCGTTATCCTGGCTTCAATTTATGATTAACTATTGAGACAGACAAAGAGGAAGATATCTACGAGGATTAATTTAAATTAATTTAAACCTCAAAACTTAAACCAAACAATATTAGCATTATGTGCATGGTTATGGTTTCAGGATATGGGTAATCGGGTTTTAGGGTTTAAGGGTTTTTGTTGGGTTTTCATACAATTGCAGTGGTATTTTTAACAGGTTTTGATACTGTTTGAAAAAACAGATTTCTACACCGATGGTAGAACTCAACCAGTCCTCAGTATGACGCTACTGACCCTTTCTATAATATAAAGGAATCAGGCCGTATAATTTTTGGACGACTTCTGTGAGAAATGATGTCACGATTCTATATTCAGTACAGCTAATAACTAATGATATTAGGATTTGCTGGAAGTCTTGTACCCGGGTAGGCTGGGCTTCTTTACTTTAGGATTTAGAGGTACTTAATCGAGACAGTTAGAGTAGGAGGAGGAGACTCTTTATTGTTTAGTAGATTTAATTTTAAAAATTTATTCAACTGTTTTTCAATTCTCAATATCTTGTTTAAAAGCTTGTCATGAATTTAACCATTCATTACTACCTTTGGAGTTTTAGCATGCTGCATATAATATGAGGCCAAAATAAGGGAAAACTTAGTCTTAAATATTTTAGCATTAAATGAAATCAAAATCAAGTCTACAATTTATACCAGCATTTCTATGCAAAATTAGAGGATTTTTATGGGAGTTTTCTAAGTAAAACCTACCCGATATTCTCTTGATTTAATCTTTTAATCAATTAATAAGGTTTTGTTTGCCTTGAAGTCGGGCATCACGTCACGCCCATAGCTTGGAGACAACAGAAGCATAATTTTTGTACAGCCAATTTTATTAATGACAATTCAATACAAATCTCCTTTACGAAATGATAACGTGTATGAATTCTTAAAAATAATACAAATACCGACAGCTTATCACTGCCGGTTAACTCGAATATGATTTTATCCTTGAAAAAACATAGCTTCTTTCTACATAATTTAATGCGTGGACAAAAAGGCTTATGCTGCCCACTTTGCTTTCGCTAACGCAAGTCTGAAAAGTAAAAAAACCTCCGCCAAGCAGCTAAGTGGGCCCAGTCAATCCTTCGGGTTTGCTTGAGTTTCTTTAATCCCAAAAGGACTCATAAAATCTTTTTTCTAAAAGCAACCTTAACTTTTGAGTTTAAAAGGAGATAAATTTATTTTGCCCTCAATTATATACCTGTAACGGGTATTTTTGACCCCCACGGGTGTCTAAAACTGTAATTGACAGCAAAAATATCTGTTATTTGTTTGATTCAAACACAAGTAAATGAAGAATATTTTTAAAAAATTTTCACCCGAACGGGTCCATATAACCCCCACGGGTACTTACAATTTCAGAAAGTTCACGGAACTCTCTCCACTCCTAACCTCTCACTAGGCCTCTATCATATTTTTGAATTGATGTTGATAAAAAGGTCGGAATTATTCCCAAAACTACTCTCATGTACAAGGTAGACAGCATTTTGAAAAAGTTAAGTTCAAGATAACACAGTATCACAGACTTAGATTAGCGCAGTATCCTTGGCCGTGCTTGTTAATTCCTCTAACCTTTACTTGTAGTTGTTGTTGTAGTTTTGTATGGATTGTTGTTGTGTTGTTGCTTTTTTAATGTGTGTTAGTGCATTGATGAAGGTGGCTAAGTGAAGTAGTTATCCTGATGTGTAGTTTCTCAAGGTAGGAGGATTGTTGGTTTGGTAGACAGTCTGTTGCCTCTGCCAAGCCTCAATGTCACTTAAACGTTACCTTCAACTTATCCAATTGAATGGGATATTCTTTCTTAGTGCAATGCTAGATGCTGCATTTGTTTCCAACATGTAATTTTTCATACTAGGTGATATCATCAAAAATATCTGTCCAATAGTAAACGTGCTTCAAATTCTTTCACGCGGTGTATGTTGAAGAGTTACGGTATAAGATCTTATCGTCGTTAATCTACATCCTCGCCCATATGCCGCGTCTTAAATTAAAAAAGATGTTTTGAAGGATGTTTAATATGGGAGAGATACCCATTTTAAGGATAGCGTGCGGCTTAATTAACGAGGGCGGAATATGGACAGGATTTAGGGTACTGCTATTAGTTTTTAGTTTTAGTAAACTGCATCAATCTGTAGTTTGTTTGTGGTGTATGGTGCATGCATAAGATACAATGGGTCCTCACATATCAGCTAACTACTTTAAGAGTGCTGATAAGGATAATGATTAAACGGTTATGCATGCCTTTATTTATAATTTGGTTTCACTTGGGAAATGTTTATCATATGTTCAGATTTTTGTGGAGTTCCGTCTGGAATCACTCGTTATCGTCTATCTGGCTCTGATGATTTATTGATTAGATGTTTCATAACTAACGTTAAATCGACTTGCGTCATTTTATATGGCATCTGCATCTCTGTCCCTTTCCAATTAAAGAATTAAGCCGTTCATCGGGATTATAATTATAAAAGTATACTTTCTAACATATTGACTCGTATGTCAAGTCATATACTAGTTTTCTTGTGTTTTGAACTTGACCGTGACCCTGTGTCCTGTGCCCGTCGTGACCCTGTGTCCTGTGTCCTGTGTCCTGTGTCCGTGACCCTGTGTCCTGTGACCCTTTGTACCGTGACCTCTGACCTGTAATAAGCTGAGGGGTACTGGGTACGGGTACTGGGATGGATTAATGAATAAGACTAAAATCTGCTCAGCCTCCTCAGTATAGGTAGGAGACTCGGAAGGATATGAAATAGTTGAGTGTAAAAAAGTGTTTTTGCCAGCTTGACCTTGTTCACCTCAACACATGCGGCATTATTATCTCCCGTTTCTCTTCAGTTTTCGAAATCGAAAGTGTTTTTGAAAAAAAAACACGGCCTTTTTGTAAAAGTGAAACTGGAAATAAACTGTGAAGTTTAAAATATAATAACTTACCTTTAGGATTCTTCCATAAAATACTGCCAAAGTTGACCTTACAGAATAGTGGTTTAGTGCAATGCTGAACGTACAGCACAGCTTTCAAAAAAGGTCATGACCTGACCTATTGCTCCTGACCTGACCCCGACCCCGACTATAGTACTAACTAGTAAAACTAGTCATTTCCGGTATTCCGGTAATACGGTCCCAGTTTTTGTTTATTTACGCTGCATCAGCGATTTTTATAGTTATTTATGGAAGTTATAAAGTTTAAACACGTTTATAACTTGAAGGCTACGTCGTTTTTGTTGGATTCTGATATTTCCAAACCACAAAATGAACATGGATAAGTTAAGAATTATCGTAAATGGTGATGGTAATCTGTAAATTAATTATAATTAGTGAATAATCTGGATAGAGTGGATGTCTTTATTGGTTTGTTATTCTTTTGTGGTTTTTAAGAATGCATAACTAATACTAAAGAAAGGGCTAAATGAATTATGCAGTAGCGTGTCTTTTATAGCGATAAAAGTGAAATAACAGGCTTCTCCATCTCCTTATCATCCTCACTTGATCCATTAACATTTTTAAAGAATGATTATAATAATAATAAGACTTGTTGAGTCGTAGGTTGGAGATGGAGACGGATTATTATTTATCTGAGAAAGACTAGAAAAAATGTAGCAGAGTGAGTGTCAATATAGCAAGAAGGTATTGGGTTTCGTGTGGGAAAGGTTATCCCAATTTGATCCCATGAAAGATGAAAAAACTAACGTACAAATGGTATGAAAATAGTTGCGAAAAACAGGGGTATGAAAATAGTTGCAAAAAATGAGGGGTATGAAATAGTTGCAAAAAAAGAATGGGTATGAAAATAGTTGCAAAAAAAGAGGGGTATGAAATAGTTGCAAAAAGGAGGGGTATGAAATAGTTGCAAAAAAAGAATGGTATGAAAATAGTTGCAAAAAAAGAGGGGTATGAAAATAGTTGCAAAAAAAGAATGGTATGAAAATAGTTGCAAAAAAAGAGGGGTATGAAAATAGTTGCAAAAAAATAATGGTATGAAAATAGTTGCAAAAAAGAGGGGTATGAAAATAGTTGCAAAAAAGAATGGTATGAAAATAGTTGCAAAAAAAGAGGGGTATGAAAATAGTTACAATAAAGGATAGGTTAGTAGGGATTTGCAGAATTTTTTTATAGAAAAAAATGTTACGAAAATAGTTGCATAAGTATTGAAATTTATATGCAAATGGAATGTTTTGAAAACAGTTGCATAAAAATTGTAATTTTTGTGAAAATGAGAATAATATGAAAGTAGTTGGAAAAATTTTAGTTTTTGTAGAATTATTATTATGAAAATAGTTGCATACAATTTTGAAATTTTATACAATATTAAAATAGTTGTGTAGGGATATTATAGGCTGGAGAAGTATGCAGTTTGCATGGCATTTTTAATGAAAATAATATAAAAATAGTTGCGTTTTTGCATCCAAGAACTTGTAGATGGTTTACATGAAATGACTTGCAGTAGATTACTATACTATACTATACTCTTAGCTAAATAACTGCTGAATAAACAAATCAACCCTGAAGTTAATAGTTACTAGACTACTAACTGGTATTGCATTCTATCTACTTGTTACGTTTCATCGTAATCTTTAACACCCAATCCTTCCTTCAATCCTTTACCACATCATTCATTCAATTTGTACTAGTTAGTATTTGAAGTATCAAAACATATATTATTTTAAACAAATATTTATATTGGGTTTAAATCCCAAGTTATGCAAATAGTAGAGGTAGTTATTCGTCGTGGTCGTATGGTTTTTTTTAAAGATTAACTTCTGGATCTGCCTGAGTTCTCTTTTTGCATGTGAGTTTTTGCACCCACAGGTCTGTTAGTTTTAGTTGTATGTTCGGTAGGAGAATATAGAGACATTTAACGTTCATATAAAGTCAACTTTAGAGTTAGAATACGGTCTTGGCATTTCTTAAGACAGAATTGTAGTAAATAGTAGTAGTAGTAGCTTCTTGCCTTGATCTAGTTGTTTTTCGTCAAGTGCGTCTTCCTATAATATTATAGAGACTGAGTTAAATTCTCTAGAGTTAAATCGGCAGTCTTTACTATATTATGCATGGATGGAGATGGAAGGTTGGGGTTTGTGCTGAGTTTAGTTTAGATTCGCAAAAATTAGTGCACACACGCTAGTTGGAGTTTAGCAAACCGCTGAGAGTGCTATTATTGCCAAACCGGAAACTGACTTTGTGTGAGATTAATATTGTTATTGGTAGCCACGATTGTGGAATTAATTAGACTTGTACTTGGATAGGAAATATATTAGGATTTTATTTATGCTGCAAGTACTTATAGGTTTTGATGAGCTTTACTTGGGAAGTTATTTATTACAAGGTTTTAAAATTGTAAAGTAAAGGGAAACAATTCTGTAAAGAGAGGAAATTAAAAGGTAATTTATAGTCTGGAGGATTCTAAGGATTATAGGAATAAAGAGCCGTTTAAAAAACCCTTAATTTTCATTGGCAAATGGTTCCTAGATTAAGTAGAATTAATTAGAGTTCAGGTCATAGCGTAGCGACACTGGACTGACCTATGACCTGGAGTATCCTTCACACTAAGGCTCAGGCTTAGCACCGAGCCGGGTAGGATGCTCCTATTGGGATACAAAGTCTAATAATTGTTTTGTTTTGTTTGATTCTTAGGACCTTGAGTGTGGGATAATTCACTCAGACTTGGTGTATGCAGAAGAGCCTTTAAAAAGTGTTCCAGACTGAATTCTCTACGAAGAAGTCTTCTTTCAATAGTTTTAGCGAATCGGAAGGTACTTAGCAGAAGGATTTTTACAACGGGCTTTGATCCTTTGAATTCTAATATGAAGTCTCAAGGATCCCGGAAGTTCTATCAGCTTCCTGAGCCTCCGTCATCCTCAGAATGTGGACTGGAGGATTCTTCCGTGAATTCTAAAACAAGTTCCAAGAAATATAGATCAAAATCTGCATTTGCTCGTGCAAGTACGAGAGATTTGGTAGAAATGGTCGATCGAAATGTTATTGGGAAGGAGAATGTGTTCCAGGGACCGTTTGGGCCGCGGCGGAGTAAGTTACTTTAAAGATAAGGTAAAAAATGTAATAGATTTGGAGGATGTTTGCTAATTTTTTATGTCATCTATTGTCTAGCCGTTTACATGGATCATACAGCGTCTGGTCAACCGCTGAAATGTATAGAAGACTTTGTGAGGAATGTTATCATGCCTACTTACGGGAATACTCATACAACTACGACAAATACATCCTCTCAGACAACTATGTTTAGGTTTGGGTGATTTTTATGTTAAAATTCAACCATTAAGGATAATGGCTATGCCCTTTGGACTTGTGTTAGTTTTTTGGCGAGTTGAAATTAAGAATTCCTATTGAAATTATTCAGGCATGAAGCCAAGGATATTGTCAGAAATGCAGTAGGAGCTTCTGAGCATGATGTAGTGATTTTTTCCGGATCTGGCTGTACCGGTGCTGTTCACAAATTGGTGCAAGCTGTAACTGGAGCTGTGGCCAAGGGTTCTTTGACCGTTTTCGTCGGTCCTTTCGAGCACCATTCCAATATTTTGCCCTGGAAAGATGCAGGAGCTAAGGTAAGTCTACTTTTAAAATGTCAAGGGTCTCTTGAACAATATGGTTATTTTTATTTGCTTATCTACTTTGTGTCAAAGGTAGTGTATATTCCGGAAGCAAGCAACGGGGGTTTTGACATAGTCGCTTTGGAGAAAGAACTGAAATTCGCTGCGTCGGAGGGAGGGAAAGACAACTTACTTGTTGGAAGTTTTTCTGTAGCCTCCAACATTACTGGGATTCCAACGGATGATGTTGCAGTTACTATAATGATGCATAAATATGGGGGGCTGGCGTTTTGGGACTATTCAGCCGCTGCCCCGCATGTACAAATTGCTATGAATCCAATTGTCACTAGTCCAGCTGAAGAAGGATTGGGGAAGAAGGATGCTTTATTTTTTTCTGGTCATAAGTTTGTCGGAGGACCTCAAACTCCAGGTTGGTAGGATGTTGTGAAAGTTAGCAATGTTAAATGTAGAAATTGAGTATTTAATTGTTTCTATTTTGGGTAGGTGTGCTGGTCGCCAAGAAGTCTATATTTGAAAACCCCATACCCAATGGGGCCGGTGGTGGAAGTGTGTTTTTTGTTACAAAAGATTCGCATCGTTATCTTCAGGTGAGTTTGATTTAGTTTCAAGTGGAAATAGAAATGTTTGAAGTTTGAAGTTGTTTATTAATTACAGTATTTTTCATCTCTTAGAATACGGAATACCGGGAGGAAGGCGGAACTCCGGCAATTATTGAGTCTATTAGGCTTGGTTTAGTATTTCGAATGAAGGAAGCTATCGGAAGCCAGAATATTATATCGAGAGAAGCCGTGTTTACGAAGTAATGCATTTTAGAACTGTTAGATGTTTAGTATTTACGTGTCGAGACGTTTTATCTAATACTTTATTTCAATTCTTTGTAGAAAACTAATAGCTGCTTGGTCAAACTGTGAGGAAATATTAATTTTAGGAAATACAGGTCATGTCAGGCTGGGGATTATTTCATTCGTTATTGAGCATCAGAAGAGTGTAAATAATACTTAATGTTTTTATTGGATTTTAATGTGAAGTTATCACTACTATATCACACTTATTTTAAAATAACATCAACGCTTGTGTTGATTTTTTACAGGGATTTTACTTGCATCATAATTTCGTAGTGGCTTTACTAAACGATCTCTTTGGAATTCAGTCTCGCGGAGGATGTGCCTGTGCCGGTCCTTATGGTCAAGATCTCCTTGGAATTGATCAAAAGCTTGCGAATGAATTTGAGAGTTTACTTCTTGAGGATGAGTAAGTGAAATGGAAAGTTTTTATCTTAAAGTTAATGACTTTTCTTCATGCGTTTTTAATTATTTTACTGCAGTCGCCTGGATCGAGCTCATTTACGTCGAGACTTGTATTTAGAGGGATCGCAGCACGAAATATTTCGGCCAGGATTTGTCAGACTTTCCATTCCTTATCATGCATCGACTCAAGATGCTGATTACATCATAGAGGCTGTGCAGCTTGTAGCTCGGCATGGTACGTGTTTGAATTTATTAATTATGCTGTGTATAATTTTTGTATTCTGTGGAATAATAATAGCTCTCTTTGTTTTAATAGGCTATAAGCTGCTGCCTTTGTACATTTGTAACCCTGAGACTGGAGAATTCCACCATCATGCTAATCAGGTTAGCAGACGGAGAGGCTTAGCTATTTAGCTATTTATATTTATCAAAATCTGGGTTGTAGCTTCAAGTGTTATCAGAGTTGTAATAGTTTCAACTGTTTGTTTGGTAAAGGTTTTCAACCAGCGAAAGTGGTTAAGTTGGGCAACGTTTGATTCTGAGGGGATTCGGTGCAAGGAAAGAACTCGGAATAATAGTGAAGATTATCCAAACTATCGAGAGTGTATTGAGCTGGCCAAAACTACTTTTAATAACTGTTATAACGTAAGCCTTTCTAAAAAAGAGTTCTATCCTTCGTATAAAAGCGGAGTTGAGGAACGCAGTTAATGATTGATTTATCTGTAATACTTCCAGCTGTGCAAACGACGACCTTTGGCAGATCAAGAATTGATTTACGACTCGAGTCTCGCCCATCTTCGCTGGTTTTTACTTCCATCGGATGCTTACAAATTGGTCGTAACTGGGAAAGAGAACAGCTCCATCGTAGTGGATAATCTGAAGTCCCCCCGACCCTTCACAATCAAATCTTATAAAATGGACGCTCTTGAAGAATCCTCTGGAACATACTACCCAAACTCCGTACCTTTACAAATCATCCAGTCACATTGGAGTTCGGATAATTCTGTCCTCAGCGCTGCTGCTGCTGCTGCTACTACTACTACTTTTCATGAGAGGCAAGCTGTAGATTCTGAAAGTGGGATAAGCACAACAACCGAGAGCGAGATATGTTACTTGAGTAATGAAAACGATAGTGATAATGAGTTACTGATAGCAAGTAATACAACGGTGACAGGCCCTTCCATTTGTTTCTCGGCCGGATGCAATGGCGATGAAAGTCCTAACTCCTCTTATGTAACGACACCAGACTTACCTTCAGTACCCAACTCCCCTAGTGTCAGAAGGAACGGGATGGTAAGTAATGCATCGGCTGAGAGGCAGGCCTTTCTTATCCACAACTTGTCAAACCAGCTTCAGAATACTTTACATCCGGGGGAAGTGAACTCTGAGAATTTAATAAATTCAAACCAGCAACAGCCATTGTCCTTGACAGAATCGGTTGGATCTTGTGAACAGACTTGTAATAATTTTGAGATTCCATACTCTCCTCAGTCTCCTCCGTACAACTGCCAATCTCCTAGTCCTGTGCAGCCCTTTAATAATTATTATGAGGGGAGTTATCAAGGAGGAAGTTCACCGTTGCCGAACAATTATTCATCGAATTATAACAACAACAACAACGGTCAGTTTTCCAATGGGAATATTCCACAACCTCCGCAGCAAGTTGCTTACGAACCGTACCAGTTTGTTACGCCTAACCTCTCTGTTCCTCAGAATGTCATGTACTCTAATCAAAATCAGGTGTACCAGAATGTAGGCTACAATTCCGTCCAGTCACCGACTAATAATTTAGGATATAATAATCAGTTGCCAAGTTCCGTTATGACGCCGAGTCCGACTCAGCCGTATGCCCCCGCTGGTTTTGGAGATGGTCAAGTGTACTCTCCGGGTAATTACGCGAATCAAAACTCTCCTAATCTGAGCAACTCTCTGATGGTAGTACAGAATCAGGTTTTCCAGTATGGAACTGTAAACGCGATGCAAACTCCTCCGCCTCCGGATAATTCGTTAAATGATCGTCATGATCAGTTGGTAGAAAATGCTATGCGGCGGGTGACGGATGAAATCGCCATTGAACTTAAGTCTGAAATTAGAGGTGTCATATCCCAAGTGGAGCAAGGGATCGATCCTAATGGAATTCGAGAAAGAGCTAACAGCTTTACTTTGAGGGATAGAACGCTGGAAAGTCTGCAAAGAAGGACGAGGACGCTTAGCGGGCACACGATTAGCCGCAACTGTCGGTCGCTGGATGAAGGCAGTAAACCTAAATTTACTAAGAAATCATCAAATCCGGAGATGAAGCGTTTGGACTTGGGGAAACCGGTTGGTTTGTGCATTTCTAATGATGAAGTCATCTTGAGTAAACCTGAACCGGAGGCTGCACAGGAGTTTTCTGTAGGAGATAATAAATTAAATGAGGGTCCTCTGGTCAAATCCAAGTGGCATTCTCCTCCTAAAGCTGTTTTCAAACCGACGCTTAAAGTAAGTAGTCGTTTGACTTTATATTAATTTAAAGGGACCTTTTTATTAATTTAATACAGTTGTTTTGTTCTTTACCTACAGGCCTTAAGGGAGTACGGGATGATTAAAGACGGGGATAAAGTTCTGGTGTGCTTGAGCGGAGGGAAGGACTCTCTATCTCTACTTCACGCGATGAAGCAAGCTCAGTTTGTGTTAGCTAAAGAAGGGATTAACTTCCAGATCGGGGCGGTCACGGTGGACCCGAAACACAGTGGATATAATCCTAAACCGCTGATACCTTACTTGAAGTCGTTGGATGTGCCTTACTTTTTTGAAGAGCAGTGCATTATGGACACAGCTATGGAGAAAGGACCTGAGAATGTATCTTCCATTTGTAGCTTCTGTAGTAGGATGAAACGGGGCAGGATTTATGCTTGTGCGAGGAGGAATGGATATAATGTCTTGGCTCTGGGTTGGTAAAAATTCTAGTATCGTCTTGTATTAAAACACTGCGCTTTATGTGACATCCAGTATTGGTTTATGTTTCAGGACAACACCTTGATGACCTTACAGAAAGCTTCTTGATGTCCGTGTTTCATAACGGGTTTTTAAGAACCATGAAAGCGTCTTATACGATCAAGTGCGTTTCAAAGTTCTATTAATAATTGAACAATCTGTCCTCTAGTGTTAAATTAATTGTTTTTGTTTCAATAGGGAAGAAGATTTGCGTGTGATTCGGCCATTTGCTTACGTTCGTGAGAAATCCTTGAGAGAGTTTGCTGAATCTAGACGATTACCCGTAATTCCTGAGAACTGTCCAGCCTGCTTCGAAGCCCCGACAGAACGGCATCGAATCAAACAGCTTTTAGCTCAACAAGAAATACTCTTTCCTAAACTTTTCCTCAGCCTTCGTTCCGCGATACAACCTTTAATGGCCATCGATCGAACTGGAATGGAGTCTAAGCGTTCTGTGGTTCCAACTCCATTGGAAAGTCTTCCTTCCGATGTGGAAGCGTAGTACTTAAACTTACTGGATTACTTAATGAAGTAGTACTTATATTTATTGTGAACCTTTTATATTTTGATTAGTATTGTGGAGAAGTAGACATTTTCCTCAGAAATCTATTATTATATGGCTGGATCCTGGATCCGACTGACGCTAAAAATTGAGTGCATAATACTATATTCTATTGTTATTTATTGCCTTCCACGGCTAGACTTGTCTACGTTCAAGTTTCAAGAACGGTTATCTTAGCCAAGGCGGAGTTCTTATAAGTTACTGCGGTCTGGGATTCGAGATTCGAGGTGGGATACCTTAATGAAAGGCTTTACTAGGTTGTTTCGGTTATACTTGATTACATATTGACTGAATAAAAATTGTAATATCTAAACTCTAAACGAGACTAGACTTATCTTGCTTGTGCTTAATCCTAATGCATCGTTGCTGCTTTTTTTGTACTACAGTGTAATAATAATCCACAAATAATGCTGCATGCACATTTAGT